>JACMIG010000723.1:1877-27362 GCA_014805385.1 Levipalatum texanum
AAACAAAAAATAAAACCTAATGTGGCCTGGGGCCCCGCCCCCCACAATGTTTTCCTGGGCCAACCTCCCCGGGCCCCCGCCCCACCCCCCCCCCCCCCCTCTAAGTCGATCATGGGAAGGCGTTTCCGCATCTTCCCGAAGTCCGTAAATTCCGAAAACTACTGTCCGAACCGGATTCAACGGAATCTTCCCAAATTGGCTAAAAACGACTCACAAATTCACCCACCTGCGGGGAGGAGCCCACCGCCGAAGGCGATGGGGTCCGACTGGTAAATATGCATCTTACCAGGCGACACGATGTCAGCGGGCGCGGGGACGGTGGAGGGAGGAGGAAGGAGGGGATCTCTCTTGATGCTCCTCCTCCTCGTGGCCGAGGGGGCAGGCGAGGGAGGGGCGGCAGGAAGGGGCAGCGGATTACTGTATTCGAAGGGAGGAGGCATCTGGGACACGGGTGGAAGGGAGTGCATGTGCTGTGAGACTGGCGGCAGGACCATGGACATCATGGAAGGACCGGGGACCTGAAATAAAGACATTTACAATAAAGTGATTTTAGAATTTAAAATACATACCATATTAGGCCCATTCCATGCGTAGTAGTGCCCGTTGTAGGCAGCCATGGGGTAGGGTTGAGGAGGGAGGGGAAGGGCGGGATGGGGACACACGGCGGCAGGTGCACCGCCCTGAGGGAGAGAAGCAATGAAAACACGACACCAGGTGGTACCTGTGAGTGGAAGGGATCCATGGCCATGGGAGGCGCGTAGAGGGGAGGCAGCGAAGGGACGCCGTACGGCATCGAGGAGTAGTTCATCTGATGAAGAATTACTGTGGATAGCGAGCCATGCTCACCTCGAATGACTTGAGATCGAGTGGAATAGAAAGAGGAGGCAGTGCCGTCGGTGGAGAGGGACTCTGGAAGAAGTGGAGTAGTAAAAGTCGTCCTTTGATAAGTACGGTAATCAACAGAAATTTCCGACGTTTACAACACCATGTTTGGCCAAAATGTTGCTCATCAAAGAGCGTGGGAAATAAGGGGACAGTTTAGGGCAATCGATGGATCAGGGGATTGGACTGACGTCTGTTTCCTCTTTGGGGGCGTAGCCTGGGGCCACGAACTGCCGCTCGACGCTGTCGCCCATGGCACGGAGGCGCGAAGGCTGAAAGAGGAGTGATGGGAGGGAGGGGGAGGACTACCCTCCCCCATTCAAAGGACGAGGGGCTCTTAGAGGGAGGGGCGATTGGGAATCGATGGCAGTGACAAGTCTCCATGGCCAAGGTCAACGGGACTGGGAAAGGGAGGGGAGGGGGCTTTCGAGAACTAATCGTATTTGGGAGGAGAGAGAAATGGGCGGTATCTTGGGCAGGTTCAAAGGGGGAGGAGAAAGGGGCTTCTGTTAGCGCCTTCCCGACTGGCCGAGATTCGCCCTTAGCACCAATCGGGGGAATACAGAGAGATATTATGGCAGTGCTAAAGCTCTCTTCACGTCGCATCAGAGGACTCTATTTTCAATGGAGAGAGAACAGTTCGGGCGGAACTCGGATATTGCAACAATTGCGAGTGCCGCCCTCGCTACTGCCTTTATCTGTAAGATCCTTCTAGAAGTGTCGGAATGCAGCAAGCTCGAGAGGGACGCGACTCCTCTTGGCAAGGTCCGAGATAATCCAAACTACTCGAGAGGGGAGAGGGGGCGAGAGATGGAGGGGATCAGAGAGGGAGCAGAGAAGCAGAGGGATTCATTAGGACTCCCATGGGTCACGTCATAATTGGAGATCGATAAGGAATGCAACACAGCGGGAGACGCAGATAGTAATCTGATCCGAAAGATTCTAAATCAAACAATAGTCTTACTGCAGATAGCTAACAGAGCGGAATTGTAGTGTCCGGACCCGGAAATACTTCTTTGCTTCTGTTTTTGGAAATGTCTCCCATGTGGGATGCTGCATTGAATGCTTGAAAGTGCAAGTTCTTTATCTTTGCTCTCCAGATGTTTCCATTCAGTGTCTCTGCACGAATCGTGACCTCGCCACGAACACGGCACTTCTCCTCGGGCAGGGGCAATAGGCGGCATCCCCTCCAGGAAGTCCCCCTCCACCCGGTGCTCCCGGACGACCATCGCTTCCCGGTCCTCCAGGATGACCAGCTGGTCCAGGTCCTCCCATCGGTCCGGGCCTTCCATCTCCTCCGGGTCGTCCAGCTCCTCCACCTCGTCCTGGTTCTCCCTTGGGTCCAGCTGGTCCGGGTGCTCCCGGTCGTCCTCGTCCCTTTGCTCCATCCTTTCCTGGCTGTCCTGCCAATCCGGGTCGTCCGGGCTCTCCGGGTCTTCCAGCATCTCCGGATGGTCCGGGAGGTCCCGGTCGTCCCTGTCCTCCTCCGAATCCAGGAGCTCCTGCCCTTCCGTTGTCTCCGGGGGGTCCAGGTCGACCGGAGTCTCCTCGAGGGCCGGGAGGTCCCTGGGGGCACTTGACACAGCCTCGATCGTGCTGGGGGCACACGATGGGGGCGTAGATCTCCCTGTTGTCTTGACCGGCGGGTCCAGGGGGGCCTGGGTTGCCGGGAGCTCCGGGCTGTCCGGCCGGGCCAGGAGGACCGGGAGGGCAACGCGGCTTTGTCGGCTCGCATTGGCACCTGGGGAGAGAGGTTAACAGAGATCAAAGATTAACCACCAACCAGGAGGGAAGGCCGCGCTGCGTGCGCGTGCGCCTCTTCTCACGGAAGATGGAGTCGAAGGGGGACTCGCGGGGCTGGAGAGGGGGAGGATTACGGTAGCTGGGAGAGGGGGTTGATCTACCTTGCTGGGCGGGGTGACCATGATCTGGATGTCCATCATCTCCGTCCAGGCGGCGTCGGTCTCGACGCGGAAGACGCCGACGTTGTCGAGGACCTCGTCGTGGAGCTCGTTGATGGTCGAGTAGAGAGAGGGAATCGTGATCAGACACGCCAGAATCTGAGAAAGATAAATACAGTAAGACTGTTTTTATCGGGAAAAGAGTATATAACGTACAGCAAGGGCGGAGCAGGCGGTGGCCACTCCCACGATCAGACGCTCTTCCATCATGGTCAATACCTGCAATTGACTCGCGTTCTAACGGGGGGTACTTAGAAGGAGGAAGGAGGCGGGGGAGGGAGGAGAAGGGGGAGAATGGGTAACTGTGGCAGAGGGGCGCGTGGCGTGTGTGGATTCCCCCCCGACCTCCACCTCCTTTTATAATAACCTCGGTCCCTCTTTGCACAAGAACTCGAAATGGGAGCTGGGCACTCCCGCCCACCTGGGGCGAAGTGTATTATTCAGATGTCAGCCGTCTCTCAGAAGAGACAGTCCCTCTGGGGGGGGAGGGGGGAGGGGGGGACGCCGTCGAGAACCTGCCCCTATTTTGAGCCTTCTTTGCTTCTGATTCAGAGTGAAGAACCGGAAGAAGAATTGTGATGGGATGTAGTAGATAGAGCCTTCTCCTTCCCCTTTGTCCTCTTCGGCCCCTGGGGCAAGAAAGGAAAGGAGATCTGAATGCCCAGTGAAGAGAAGAACCCTTTCCGTTTCACTGAACTGCAGGAGGATTAGGGTGGGTGGAAGGAGTATTACCCTTGGTATTGTACAGAGTACAAGGGACGATCACTGTCTTTAGCGAATGTCATGCTCTGCTTCGCCATGATGAATTCGGCGCTGTATGTTCGCTCAGGTCTAGATGCTCCCAGGCCCCTTCTGCTTATTATCGCTGAGTAGTCAAAATATGGCTGGGGCTCGTGCGACTCGATCGGCTACTCGAGTACAGCACTTAAAGCCCCCCCCCCCCCTGCTTTATGTACTTGTTGTTGCACCCAAGTGGAGTAAACTTGAGTGGAAAGCGAGATTCCTCCACCCTCAATGGCTCCCTTCGATAGTGGCAGTAACTCCCCCCTTCCCCCCTCCCTCCAGGGAGGCCACCCACAACATCGAGGAACCTGAAGGATTCTCTTTCTGTATTACAGCTTCACTCTCGGGCCAATTCCCCCCCCCTCCTTGAGTGGAATGCCTTTTTGCCTGTCGCCCCTCTTCAACTTGTCATACTTTGTCATGAATAATTTATCGGCTTCGTAAGACAAGAGTGCGGCATTAGAGTGGAGGCAGAGAGGAGGAGGAGTTGGAGGAGGAAGAGGAGGAAGAGGAGGAGAGAAGAAGGTGCCACCACCGTTCCCTTCCATGGTCAAAGGGCCAGAATAGCCAGGCGAGAGTCATGATGAGGATGAGGACGATGCCTATGGCGACTTCGCGGCCCCGCCATCTGAAGGAGGAGGGGAGGAGAGCAGGAGGGGAGAAGGAGGAGGGACAGAGGGAGGAGGGAAACTGACCTCTGGCGGAAGGAGCCCTTCGCCGTGGGCAGAGGCTCATCGTCAAGGATTCCCTTCGTGTAGGGCATCGAACGATGAAAGGGGATACGCGTGCTCGTGGGGACAGTTTATCACTGGTTGATCAGCGAGTTGTCGTTCGCTCCCCTCCTCCTCCTCCTCCCTCTCCCCCCTCCCCTCCTCCTCCCTGTATCAGTGGCGGCGTTCCCTTGTCGTGGGAGAAGAAGGAGGGGTTGGCCCCGATCACAGTGCTCCTCCTTCCCGCCCCGTCAGCCGACCTCTGTTTTGATTCTCACGAAACAGTTCGCGTCTATTTTTGTGATCGTAGTTGGTTCCTCTTCATTCAACACGCGATGCCGAAAGGGAGAGAATAAGGGAGGATTAAGAGGTGAAGATGGGGACGAGGCGAGTCTCCCGCTGGGCCTCTTCGGCTTCTCCTCGAGGGCATCGGCAGGAGGGAGAGACTAACTGGTCACGGCAGCCACACCCATTGGAACGACGGACACTTTCTACCTTCTGCTTCTCTATGCCCTCCTCTCCATCTGTTGTCTCTCGTGGGGCAGAGATCACGAGGGAGGAGGAGGGGAGAGATGGAGGGGTGGAGAATCCGTCAGCGACCCTTCGTCAGATGACGAGATCAAGGGCAACGCCTCCTGCAGGGGGAGAGAAAAACATGTAATCTCTGCAGAATATTTTGGGCAGCGTGGGGGACACAGGGGAAAGGAACTCGTTGAGCCCCCAAGCGATGATTACAGGAGGTTCTTTCCACACGGCATTCGGAGTCGGTCTTCTCTCCATCGACATCTCATAGGTACTATGCTTGTTCGTCAACGGATTGCTCTTCGTTTATTCTTCCTAGGAGTAATAGTTTGGATTAGTGGAGGTGCTCCTTGAGGGGATGTAGTCCTCCTCCGCCTTTTCGACTAAAATGATCGAAGGGGTTAGGGAGGAGTCATGACGGTGGGATGATACAGTAAGACGAAGGAAGTCCAGTTCACTGATCCGCTGAGCTGCTCAGGCAGAAAAGAGGCAAGTCCTAGGGGTAAAGTTCTGGAGGCACAGCAAGACTGGGGAAAAAGGGGATGGAGAGGGAGGGAGGGAACGGGGCTAACTCATGACCACTGCTTCTCGCAGTATGAAATCGTGATCGGATAGGCGATAATTACAATCGGCCCATTTTATCATGGCAGACGAAGAATATTTCGATTATCGTTCTGGTGACCCGAGTTCCCAGAAGAAAACGCACTTCTCCCCATCGTCTGTATTCCGGAAACGATGTCACTTGTAATTATGTTCATTCGAGAAGAAGAATCTTTTATTCATCTCATCACTTTATTAGCATCGTGTGTACTTGATCAAAGTTACGCGGTACGAAATAGGCATAACAAGAAGGAGTTCAACAACATGGGAAGGGCAATGATACTGCAGGGCATGTGTAAATGATCAAAAGCTATGAACGGATGATTGGCAGGGTGGAAAACGCGGGGAAATCACATGGTGAGTCCCATGATGGCATTGACGATGTCGTTGTCAGCTGCCCGGAGGGCACGGACGGCTTTGTTACGGGAGACGTTGGCCTGGCTCATGACGAGCTCGATGTCCTTGTCCTCGATGCCAGTGGCGTCTTCCTCTGCTCCGTCGTCGTCCTCAGCGAGGGGGGCAAGGCGGGGAGCGGGGGTGTCCTCGGAGGGCTTCACCCTGTCGAGGGCGTTCAGCTGGGCGTGCTGGGAGAGGTCCTCGATCTTGGCCTCGCCGAAGACGATGTAGGTGTCGGATCCGGGAGACTTGTAGACGTCGGGGCGGTTGATGACGAACAGGATGTTCTTGCTCTTGCGGATGCAGACGCGGGAGACGCCGTGGACGGGCTTGAGGCCGAGCTTGGAGAACAGCTTGCGGGCCTTCTTCTCCGATCGCGACTGCTTGCCAGCGCGCTCCACCTGAGGGCGTGAGGGAAGTTGATGAGTCAGGATGCGGGGTATACCTGATCTCCGAGTCCAGCGGCCTCGGCGACCTTCCTCTGGTGCTCGGTGATCTCGCCCTCGTCGAGGCCGGGGACATCCTCGTCACCGCTCGAGTCGCCGTTCTCCTGCACCAAGGCAACGATTAAAATGAACGTGGACTTATATAGTCAAACACAAGTAAAATATAGACGCGAACCACTTTTGTCTTTTTAACTTTAATAATTTTATAAGATCAACGGGGCAAGCCGGGGGATTCTTGAAAACTGGATCTGAAGCTTTTTGGGTCCGACAGCCTTAACGAAGTCGTCTATCGATCTCACAACTGGCCGACCTTGAATCCGGCCTTCGTGGGAATTTCGGAACGAAACGAGTCCACCTCCGATGGTCCATGTCTGCCATTCGTTCCTCCCACCACCGCCCCTTCTCCCAACAGTACTTCATCACATCCACCAGTCCTGTCTGTTTCGCACCCACTCATTCGCCCTTCTATCGACCCGAGTAGTGCCCAACATCGTGCGCTTCCTCCGTGAGCGTCACCGCGAGTCTGTTCTCAAGTCAGACCCTTTCAGAGGTATAAATGAGGGCAGAAAGTTTAGCACCTTCAAAAAGACAAAAATGAGCTTTTTGGAGGACATTGGAGCGGGTCGGTTGATGAACATAGAGCGGTATTGCACGAAAGGAAAATTGGCTGCACGAATTCTCCCGTCGATTCACTCGCAAAGCTCTCCCGGGCGAAAAGTTCCAAGTTCTTAGGTGCGCGACAATATCGGGTATAAAAGCATGCCTCGTCGGTGGTCTTCTTCTCCACCTCCTCAACCTTCTTCTCCGTCTTGGCGACCATTCTGAAATGAGGGATTCGTTCCCTGCACTAGTGAAAAAGAGAAGAGAGGCAGAACAAGTTTCAAGTAACGATGGAGCGCTCGATTACGCGTCGTGACCATTCTACTTCGACTGGATAGTGTACATGGTTTATACTACGCACCGTTGTAAGCAGCTGAAACGAGAATCGGAAATGTTGGAACGAAAATGGAGATAATAAAACGCTCTAGATCTGTGTCTACAAGGTGGACAGTGTTAAAAAGGTGCAACGCACTAAAATGGATAAAATGAAAGTTCACTCGAAATGGGCAGGGGGTGGCCAAGGCAGACGGGAGTGTTCAGGAGCAATTGGAGGGCGAAAATGACTACGCAGCGAGAGAATGAAAGGAATGGACAGACGGAGAAGAGAGACTGGGGAGGGGCGAGTGATGCCGTGGTACACATGGAAGAGTGAGCAGGGAACGGGTGAAAGGGGGGCAGCTACTGGTGATGGAAGGAGGAGAGGAAGGGTAAGTGACGAATCACGAGTACAAATCACAACCGACTCAAGTCAACTTCGTATTCGAGACTATTCCCACTTTGTTTGCATCTCAACGGACAACTCTTATAGCTTTTTTTCAAAATATTTTTCCTAACTAGCTTCTTATATTCATTATAAACTATACATCGAATTGGGGACGGGGGAATGCCCGTAGAAGGGCGAAGGCGCTACTTTGAATCATAGACATCTGTCATCGGAGTATGTATAAATATGTGATGTACGAGGCAATGGACAACGTTTCTACAGGAGCAGAGCAAGGCTGGTCTAAAAATAGGAGCAGGGGGTACCGGGTTACTCGTTTCCGAATCCTTCCGTCATTTCAATGGCGAGACTGAGCTTCTCGACGAGTTGCTCATACGATCGATATGGCGGGAGGTCGAGACGATTGAAGCAGGTGTGGGAGCGAGGAAGCCAGTTCTCCTTCCCCACCCTCTCGATGCAAAATAGTTGAGGGCCCGTAGATCCTATCAATTCAGCGAATCCTCCGACGGGCACACGACAAGTTCCAGTGACGAATTGAAGGAGTCGAGCCCTCTTCTCCTGGTCGAGGGATCGGACCCACTGCCAGAACCACACCACCTGCATGGGGCAACTCGTTAAGAATGCGCTATTAACAATCAATGAACGACTCTTTCCATGCTGTCCATTCGAAAAGAGCAACTGTTACTCACCTGCTTGCTTCCGGGTGCGTAGTGGCGGTAGACCGTGTGCCTCTGCCAGTCGCCCACGTCTATCTCCTTCAAGGGAAACGGTCATAGCGCTGAGAATACTTTGCACTAGGAATACCCGTACGATTCGGGGGAATAGCGAACCTGCATTCCGCAGAGGAGGAGCTCGAGTTCTCGCTCATCGAAGTACTGCAGCCACTCGAGGGGGAAGACAGAGTTGAAGCCAGTGAAAAAGGCCTTCATCTGCTGTTCCACACCACGATTGAAGCGCCATTCTACGAGCAGCTCGATATACTCCTGAATAAAGAAATCACATTTATAGCGACGAATTTGTGCAGAAATCTTGCGCCAGCGCACAATGCTATTCGAGAAATCGATTATCATACCATCTTATTTGCCTCTGTCACAGCGATGTCCTTTCCACCCTCCTTCAGCTCGTGTGATTTAACCTGAAAAAAGTACTCTTGTAACAAGAATCTTGTTTGAACAAACTCACTCCCTCTCATTGTCCTTTTAACCCGGGGCGATATCGGTACGGCATAATACTACAGCCATTATATTTTTTCTGTATAGAGTTGGAAATATTTTAATATAAATTAATTAAATCGAAATAAAAAAAATTAAAAGTGGACGAGAGCTCAGTAGGTTGTAGGATCTTCAATCGATTGTCGGAAACACGGACCAACCATAATGGCATCACAGCTCGGGGATCGAACCCGGGTCGTTGGATTGGGGGCGCTATTCTCTACCAACTGCGCTACAGGGTGAGTGCGTGCGAGACGAGCATTTCGCCTCTGGATAGATGGGCGGAAATCTAGCGCTCGCAAAGCCCATGTTTGATAGAGTACCGGATAAAGAATATACATTGCGCCCCATACCGGATATGGCAGATCCGGTAAGGCAAGAGAAGGATCATTAAGCGTTACAATTCCACCTAATTTAATCCCTTACCTCTCCGAGTAGTTCGTAGTCCGCCATGAAGTACAGCTCCATCTGGCATTCGTCGATGTCGTTGTCGCGAATCCACACCACAGAGTTGTAGAACTCCGTGTCCACCGACTCTAGGTCCTACAACGAAAAATGAAACAACTTTTTGGAACGAATCATATATACATATTTGAGCATTATTTTCAGTTATTGAAAAAAAAACGTTTCCACGGGTCGTACCTTGAGAGCGAGCTTCTTATTGAGCATCTTCTTGTAGAAGGGCATGGTGAATCCGGAGAAAATGAATTTGCCGTGGAAGAGAGCCTGGACGAGATATTCCCCTCATTCCCCTTCTGTCCCTTCTCACCATAGCAATAAATCGTCCGATGTACTCGAAGTACTTGAGGTGGTCGGGGTTAATGAAGGAGGCGGGGTTAATATGAAGGGAGTAATTGTTGCCACCCGCATACATGAAGAGGCAGTACATGGGGTTGAGGACCTCGTGGGAGAGAAGGAAGAACCACTCTCTGCAACCATCTTCTCTATCGAGAGGGAAAGGGAGAGTCCAACCTGGCTACTCCTCCGTAGTCGAGTCCTTCCTCGCCTCTGAACTGGATGTACAGTCTCCTCCGGAGGTCGACGGGGTTCTTCCTCATGATCTCTTGAAAGGAGTCTTCGAAGACGTTTCCACGGGACACGGTTAGTTTGACGTGGTTGGGGACGCTGTTGGACTGCAACCAATCAGTGACTGCTTGTCTGCAGAGAGAAGGGAACTGACCAGGCAAAGGTATCTGAACTGGGCGATCTTCCATCGGAAGGTCCTCTCGAAGGACATGGACACTCCCATGACTCCGAGGGGTCCGACGGGTTTGCCCGTGCGGGGGTCGTTGTAGGTGGTGGTCTTGTTGATGTGATCGATGAAGAAGGGAACTCCCTGCTCGGTGAACCTCATCTCCCATCCCTCGGGCATGGGCTCGTCGGAGACTCCTTGGGTCCGGGGATCCTCCCACTGCGTCGTCCGATTGACGTGGTTGACAAAGTACATTCGGCCCGTGTTGGGGTCGGATCTCTTCTCCCATCCATCGGGAAGGGGTCCGAGGGGATCGTCGGCGGCCATCAGCGTGTTGGCCTGTAGGGAGGGAACGAGGAGAGGGGGGAAGGGGAAGGGGTACCTGGAGGAGGAATCGCTGCTCCCACTGGTGCATGGCGTCCTGTCGACTGTTCTGCCACTGCTCGTGGGCATCGAGCATGTCGGCCGTGGGCCTCTGCCACGTCGTCGTCCGGGTGTTGTGGTCGACGTAGTAGACACGGCCACGGGGGTCACGGCGCATCTCCCAGCCCTGGAAAACATCGCTTTTAGTTTTGCGTCGCTCGTCTTCGTGTAATATCAATAGTTCGCCTCCGATATTTTGGTGCTTGCACTTGGAATGCCCTTACTTTCGTCCTGTTTACACCCCTCATGCTGCCTGCCTCGGGGCACACATATTCACGACTTTGCGTAGTGTGCAAAAAAGGGGATGGCCCCTCCGTTCACTCACTGATTCACGAACCGTGACCAATGGATCGATATCGTTGATATCGGGAGACTCTCTGCATAAGGCGCTTATCTCTGCGTGTGCTTGGAACCCCTTCCCCTCCCTCCACCCTCCCACCCCCTACACACTACAGCACCAGTCACCATTTTACAGAGTAGTGCTGGCAACGATGATTCAAAGCCGCATATGGGCGTATAATGTAAATAAGAAAATAAACAACTGACGGATGGAAGTGGCTGGCTGGAAGGCCTCTCCCAGGTGGTGCTCTTGGTGGTGTGGTCGACGTAGTACTTCCTCCCGTACTGGTCGAATCGCAGCTCCCATCCATCAGGGAGTGGTTCCTCGGAGGCGGCGGCGGTGGCTGCGGCCTGGACGGTCGCCGCAGGCATCATCGTGTCTCGTGCCGTCGTCTTGGTGGAGGGACGACGGGCGGGCACGGGAGGAATCGCGGGAGCCACGGAAGATCCGCTGTAATGCAACTCGGCTAATAAATGAACACAACTTTTTAACTATAGACATGACTAATCTAACATGTGCACTGAGATCGCCATAGCATAGGCGTGTTGTGAAATAGATTCGTTGACGCGCTGCTTGTGTAATGTTCAAGAATAGCCCGCTAACCATGAGGGAAGGAAATGAGTTTCCGAACGCAACTCACTTCGACGTGGAAGCTTCCGCGAAGAATTCGGGAGGGGCGTCGTTGCTACGGCCGCTGCTGCCTGAAAAAGTTCATCTCGTGTTATGCAATGAATGTATCGACTCGGTAACTCTCAACTGCCCACGCAGAGGAATCGATTAGCTTCTACAGATCGTAAACAAAGAGAAATCGAGGATGCGTGCTTGGCGTAGTCAACGAAACAAATGCGTTGCCTCGTTCGGAGGTGGTCAGGTGGGAGTATAAACACCCAGCAGAGAGAGGAACGCGGGTAACCGGGGAGAGCAAAAATTCGATAAAGTTGAAGGCAGTGCAGGGAGAAGGAGAAGGTGGAAGCCAGTTCGCATCGCTTTTCGCCGCTGACGGCAGCTTGTTACTACTCCCCGCCTTTCACTTCCTTCTATGCAGTTCACAGGATGAATACTACCGAGTTCTACTGCATCGCCATCAAGATTAAATGTTCCATCTTTCCACCCACATAACGCTCAATTCCAAACCGCAATGATCTAGCAATTTCACGAGGAAAAGAAGAACTCACCTGCACTTCTTCTCTTTCGCTCCAGATTTCCCTTGAGCGACACTCGAACGGTACCGATCTTGGCCCCATCCTTACTCGTCAGCGAGAGGTTTGATATCGCAGAGTTCACTGGAAAGGAACATTTGAGAACTTCAATTTGATAGCTTCAGTTGGAGAGGAAATCAATAACTCGCTCATACAAACGTGTAGAGTAGAAAAAAATGTCGACTCACAATCTCCGTTGTCGCCTCTCGCAGCTGTGGACAATTTGTGCTTGGCGATGCCAACGACGGAATCATCGAAGAGCTTTGACTTGCTGAGGATGCGGAACTGGAGGGTGGAGGAGTCGGCGACGGAGACGGAGAGAGTCTCCTCCCAGTCGGGCGAATTCGTCTTCTTTCGAACGCTCGTCCTCTTCGCGGATGTCGAGCCTGGGCCTTCTACCGTAACCTGCAGCCACGACATAATTCGTCGTCATATCTAACCAATTGATCGTGCGCCATTCAGCTATAGAGACAAACATCCCCGATCTCTGTCGTCGATAACTGACCTCGGCGTAGGAATCGGCGGGCTTGTTCAGGAATCCTCCGCTACCCGTCCACTTTGCCCCGTGAACTGCAAACAATTCATGCGTCTGGTGCTTCTAACAAAACAGTCAACTCGTCCCCTCGATCGATTGTGCCATCAGCACTTCCAGTTTGTGTGTATGCAAACGGCTCTACTTCGCAATATCATCATTTTCGCACTATAAACCGCTGAGCGTTGTGAGAATTACCGAAGACGGCATGAATCCAAACGAAAATGAATTTGATTATTGTGGAATCGTCGCACGGCCGTCGTATGACTCATCCCGAACTTCGTACGTGGTTGGGTATTATGAAAGATGCTTCTCACCTACAACCTGGATCTTGGATACTTTGTTGCTCTTGTTGGCATCGGCAGCGACTCCATTGGTGCTTCCATTGGAAGCCCCCGAGGAGACTGCTGTGGCAGGGGAGGCCGGCGATTCATTCCTCGCCATCCAACCCACCCTGTAAAGACACTTCCCCCTCTTATTGATCGCCGTCCCTTCCGAAGACGCCGGGGGACACAAATAAGGGATGGAGGGTGAACGCAGAGTGGAATACTGGTACCGAATCAGGAGCAAAGGGGTGGTCGATCACACAGGGCTCAAGAGACGGCTGGCAGCCCCCTCCCCTGCGCCCATTCTCAACCAGAAATTCACCTGCGCATCATCTGGCGGCCGAGCCGAGCGGGAATGGCTGAAAGACTACGATTCCCTCTCGCAGGGTCAACAATGGTGGGGTGGGGCGGGGTTTATACCCCCCACCACACCCCTCCCTTAGCGGAAACCGCGGCAGCGTAGATAGAATATCGGCAATGCACCGAGCAAATGATTTCGCACTAATATATATTTACTCCATTTATTTCAAGAATCGATCAGTGACCAGCACGTAATTAATATTTATAATACTACATCCTAGGGAAGAAATGCCACTTAATTATTGATGTGTACATACAAAAATGTATACCATAACTACTTCGTTGGGCTCAAGCGTGCATTGAAACAGTGTGATGGAGTCAGTGCTTGGAAAGAATTAGCTTTCTTTTCTTTTTGTTAGGAGCACTCATCCATCGTTGTGTGGTGGCCCTGGATTTGGCAGCGATATCAAAAAGGCGCCTCTCGAGAGCATCACAGCGCCCAGGACGAGAGAGGCCCTGAGTATTTATCATATTTGATAGGAGAAAAAGTTAACCTGTAGTGCGGGCGCGACGACAGTTCCAATTCGTTGGGTGAAGGTGTCTACGAGACACTTGGCTAATGGAGTACCGTCCACAAGGAAATGGCTGAAATGGAAGATGATTACTGTGCGACTAGAAAATTATTAATTAATCCCAGAAGAAAAAGAAAAGAATGGAAACATTTACCTAAGGGATGTACCAACGTCATAAAAGTCGGGGTGCAACTGATCGAGCTTGGCAGAAGCCGCGTGAGATGCAAGCACGTTTTGAACACCTTCATTATAAGCCTTCGGAGTTACCAGCTGCAAATTTCGATATTACAGCGCAGATGGCATCATTTACATCCTCACATAAAATGTAATTATTTACAGAATATAACCCACATTGCAGTGACCCGACAGTGTGGGAAGCATCCAAAGAGGAACCTGAATGATGTGTGTCTCACATGATGACTAGACAGCTAACCTCCGCAACGATGTCTTTTCCTCCCATTGTATCCGCTGCTTTGACACCGATGAGATCGAATATCTCTACAAAAACTATATTTTGAAGAAAAAACTAAACCGACATCCGGAATCGCCCGCACAAGACAAAGATTAACATTTCGGCACTCTACGTTATACGTTATATATAGTCTATATTAAGTTAGTTGTTACCTGAAGGAGTGTTGGGATCGAATGTGCATGTGACATGGGCATCGAGAGGGATGATCTTGTTCAAATCGAAGAAGCCCTCGCCTTTTTCTTCCAGTGCACCCGACATTGCTCACCTGCTGCAGATCGCAATAACGAATAGCATGCCCACAATAATTGAAGAAAAACTTTATCAAAAAGCCTGACTTTCAGAACAAAATGAACATGTTCAAGTGGATATAATTTCGCGCCTCGCAAGTGAATTTACTCTATTTTACGGATTGAAGTGGACCTTTAAGAAGAGATCGATGGATGATTGAAAGTAGAGATCCCCAGCATTACACAAAGACGTATTTGTTTTATCAATATGCAATGAATGATCTCGCACATGGTAATAGTATACATGACATTTGAAATTCTTCAAAGATTAGTATGCCAATGTTTATGAGATCCTTTTTTATACCATCCCCTATGCCCGTGAAATAGTCACCAATGATGTCTGAAAAAGCGAATGATTCGTCCGGATTCTGAGGTCTTGACTTGCTTTGGGACGATGACGATTTCCAATTTCTTTTGTTACTTTAATTTTAAGCAGTACTATCGTTGTAGCACGACCTCTGTGAAACTTGCCTATCTGATACTTCCTATTCGAAGTGTTTCGGAGCTTAAATTTCCCCGTCTTTTCCGATTTCTGTGTATTTCTCAATGTTGTACATACGTGATCAGACGCCGGCGCCTTGTCTTTTCTTCGTTATGTGTAAACCTTGTAGTATGCGTGAGTCTATCGGTTGCGTTTAATGAAACATTTCGGAACGTTAGCATTATTCGCGAAGTTCCACTGAAGTCGCTTTCATCCTGTCATTATCCCTTTATTATTCTGGGCTTCTGCGAACCCACCAAATTCAGACGATAGGGTCACATGGAAGAAGTGGAGGAACCACCAGCTAACGGTGACGTGTCAAACTCGTCTTCTACCTCAAATCGAGAAGAGAGCAAGTCTGCCAAGCGGGTACACAACGGCGATGCCATCGATTCGGAATTAGTGCCATCGCCAGCTAAGAAGCATAAAGTAGTGAGCAACTTAATTCACATCCCATTTTCCCTTATCGTTTGCTGTATAGCTGGCATCTTTCCTTATTCCAAATTTCAGAATGCCGGCACCGATTCCAAGGGTGCACAGACTGCAAAGAAATGCACGAAGGCCGAAGCACGAGCGAACTTCAAGGCACTAGCTAAATCATCGCGGGAAAAAATTGCTAAACTGCTGACGCTGCGTAAGGTTGGATTTTTTTTGGACATATCTCGGCATATTTGGGCAGTTGATCATTCCATTGCAGGAGCTTATTGGAAAAGTAAAAAAGCTCGAAAATCGAGAGATCGGAGACGACATGGACAAAGAAGATCTTTACGATAAAGAATATAGTGAGGTTAGTCATATTAGATTGTCTATGTGTTGTTGAAAATACCACTTCAGACCATCCAAGTTGTGATCGAGATCGAGGATAAATTAAAACGATACGGCGTGCTGTGGGATGATAAGTACGTCCTAGACCCTATTGTTGGCCCAAATCTTTCGTTGTAGAGACCAGGACGAGGAAGAACCAATTGATGAGAAAATCATTGTCACCAATTCAGGTGAGTGGGTTTTCCAGCTGCCAGCATCTTAAATTCAGGGAGCGAACCTCTTAATGAAGCAGTTTCCAAGTATCTTACTGAACAATACAAGGACTACCAGCATGGAACTCCGTGGGCTCCCTCCATCTTGAGCCTTTTGATCCACACTCTTTTCAGATCTGTAGACAGAGAAAAGCTTCTGGAACTTATTCAATCCCTTCCGCCATCGGATCGCGCACGTCTTCCCTCGACCTACGATAACGAATTAGGTAAATTCAAATTTTTCCTTATCGATTTTGGGGTAATAAGTATTACAAAAATAGGGTAAACCAATTGAAATGGCTGTTTCAGAAAGGATCCACGCAAACATTGCCAAAGACGTGGGAGAGACCTTGAAGCGGGTAATTTTAGAGCCGGATCCAAGTAAAGTTTTGTTTCTTTTAGATGCGAGCTGCTGCATACCAAAGCAGTCTGCGGATGTGGGCGCAGGGCGATTCCGATGTCAGTTTCTCATTTGTTTAAATTACTTTATTATATCACGTGGGATATTGGTTCAAATGGAATCGAGAGTATCTTAAAATTCCCGCTGTAAAAATGAAATGGAAATAAAGCAATAATTAGTACCAGGCGGATCCCGCCGCCTTCGGCAGCGGGTTCCGCCTGCTGGTGGGTGTACGTTGCAAAAAGTGTTTGTTGAAAAAAACACTTTTTTTTTGGAGAAAATAGAAAAAATGATCACTTTGTTGGAGAAAATAGGAAAATAATTTTTGGCAGTTCGATTTTTTCTCATAAGCCTTACGTGACCCATACACTCACTCACTCACACAGGCAAACACGCCTTTTTATAGTAGTAGATTGGTATCCAGGCACCTGTTCCCGAACTACCGGAAGGAGCCCTCGCTCCTGTCGTCGTCCCTTCCACGCGCTCCCTCACATCACTCATTGTGGTGAGTTGAACATGCATTACGCTTACTAACATTAGGTTGTCTCTCTTCAATCTTTGCACTTGCTTCTTTCGTTCAGAGAGAATCAATGGCAAATGCGTCGGGATCGCCGGAGCATGAAGAAGAGGCCGAAGAGACGAACACTGCTAATGGGGACGACGATGAGGCGGAGATCGGAGAGGTGGAAGGCGAAGAGGCGCGACGGCTGCTTGCCTCATTGTCTACGATCATTTTCAGACTGGCAATGGCGAAGGGGACGATACGACGGTGGACGAGAACGTTGGGGATGAAGAGGAGGAGAGGGACAATGGAGAGGCTAGCGAGGAGAATACTCCTGCAGCTGTACAGGAAATCGAAAGCAAGAATGATGTGGTCGACGACCACTCGCGCACTGGTCAATAACCACCTCCGCATTTTGAGATACTCGTTTATTCAGAGCCGACACCTCCGATATGCGCGGCCTCTACCGCAGATGCCGTGGTCAACTCTCTTTCTCCCGCCTCTCCGACCAGCCCGGCCAATGACGAGGTCATTCCGCATTTTTCATCGTTAGAATGATTGAGTCACCGACAAGAAAGAACATTATTGATCAAATTCTGGTGTTTTTCAGAGTATGCCAACATCTCCACCTGTGGAAGAGAAGCCGGCCACGATCGCCACTTCCGGACAGGAGGAGATTATGCAAGAAGGAAATACTGAAACAGTCCCCAATGAAGTGCAAGGCGATTCCACTGCTCAAGATCTCAACCAACCTTCGTAAGCTTTTGCATTGGTCTTTCTTACTTATCGAAAATTGTTTAGGGATCCCAAGGAACTGCCCACGAATGAGGCTGTCGCAGCAGTGAAAGAGGTGGTGTGAGATGGGATAAGTTATAAAAAAAAGTGTTCGTAGGTCCCAGTAGTGGACGATGGAGACGAGGAGATCGCTGTCGTCTACGCACGAAACCCCCTGGACCCCGCCGATCGCGGACCTCCCATCGACAAAGTCACTAATGTATGCAGTTGTTATTCACTTACACTCCTAATACAGCCAATACTTTAAATACGACATTTCTTTTCAGCGCATTGCCTACGTGCAGGAGTGGTTGGACAAGAGATGCGAGGATATTGTGATCGAGGTGCGCTTACCAACAATCTCGACCACCTTGAAAAATTCGTACTCTTCTCACTGATAACCCCTATTTGCAGACTGTGGATCTGTCGGATGATGAAGGGACGGTAGAAGCTGTCGCCATTTCATGTCAGACTACAAATGATGCCAAGGATGATATGAATGGTAGTGATTGAGAATTCGGCTAAATACGATCGTTTCTGCAGCCTATCGAGCAGCTTCTGAAAATGGCGCGATGGAAGTGGCACTGGGACACGGTGAGTATTCACCGCACCACACCGTTTACAAAAATGGGGGCGAGCCAATATGATCATTTGGCATCTTGACTATGCATTGCTTTTCTAAAGCGTATTGATGTTTATTGTTGCAGATGGCCCTGGAGTGAGCAGGAACTCGACTGCCCCGACGGCACCGCCAACTCCCAGGATCCAAGACTCTATGGAAACCACCCGTGAGGTAATAACCCTCGACGATGACTGAATCCCTACCCTCACAACTGCTTTCTCTTCCTCCTCATTGATGTCATAGAGACGCTAAACCATCCATTCCGTTTTGCCTCCACGGATACTTTTTGTTTGCTAGCTCAAGAAGAGTATGACTTCTGAATTTATAGGTGCTTGACATTTCTTACATAGCAGTACAATGACTTTTTGATCGGTTGTAATTTAGCCTGTGTTGAAATTGAAGATCTTTTCTTTCAAAAGAAGCAAACATAAATCTAAAGGCGCAGATATTATCTTTTTGAAAATTTTATTACACTTTTCTACTTTTCCCTCATCTCTCTTTAGTAATACCGCGAAAGAAAAGATTTTAAATCAACACAGGATATATGTGTAGAATATATAAATACGGTTGATTCTCCGAGTGTTTGCGAGTCTTCTCATGACCCTGTATTCAATGTCCAACAGTCAGTAGAAAGTAGATGCTGACTGCATTCCACCATTTCCAACTGTTTTGTGCATAAGATTGACGTAGTATGTACTTGACTGCCTTCTTTTCCTCGATCTCATACAGAGTGGATCCCTGTCCATAAGTCGTCCTCCATTATGTCCACTACCGGCCAGGCCAATCGGGAAAATCAGCCACGTGTCCCTTCCCGATGATAGTTCAAGACCAACTCGGGATTTTTTTTCTGCGATTTGCTTTCATTTCATTGCTTCAGTGTTTAATTTTTTCTTGGTATTCGTTTCATTGACTTCAATCGTATTGTTTTCAAAGTTCCGAAGATAAATTGTTGTTCAAAGTCTTCACTGCCATGTAGAGGAGGAATGTCTAGCGGGTATTTATGTGCAGCGGCATCAGTACTTGACAAACATGATATTTTCCAGCTTACAAGAGCTATGACAGCGTGAATATCACAGGCGGTAGAACATACTCTGATCAATACGTTAGGTTACTATTAGCATCTATTCTATGTACACAAAAGCTGTTATAATTTACAATAAATACCAAGTTACCGAGTAATGCATGGAGAAGCGGAGAAAGGGATTCCGAGTAACTGGGATGATCAGAAATCGAATCAGTGACATCGTTATGACGCTGTTCTATCGGGAAGCGCCGTATCTAGAGAATGATCTGGTTCTTGTGCGATCCGGTGAGCTCCTTGTAGGGGAGGACGACGCAGTTGAGAAGAATCGTCTCTGCCTCCACGCTCACATCCGATCCGAGAATGGTCACGGACGGAGTCAGTCGGCCCTCCGCGTTGAACAGAGGACGATTCTGCAATCGGTATGTGTCATCAATTCCTTTCTTCCTGAGCATGAATCAGAAATGAAGGCACACCTCCATCTTGGCGAAGGGGACGTTGGGATTGGGAGCGAGGGGAACTCCCTCCACGCGACTCCACGTACCCACCTCAAAGGAACGGATGTGATGAGCAAGTCTCACAGATTAACTCCCACGAACTAGCCATCTATCCCAATCACGAACCTGCGTTCTCCATCCAATGACGGAATGCATCACGCATGCGTGTTCCTCGATGACTGCATTCGACAGAATTATCGACTCCTGCAACAAACGAATAATCTGCATCAGAGATCATATAAGAAATTGTAAACTTGTCTTATTGGTTCAGCAAAAGTAGCTGTGTGAATAATATTGTAAATTACCGCATGGACCATTTGACGATGTTTACTACTGCTTTTGTTTGTGAATCACCGCACAACAGTTTCAATCTAATCTACCTTTATGCGGGCTCCTTTGCCAATCTTTGCGTTTGCTCCGATGCTAACGTTGGGGCCGATCTTGGCGGTTGGATCGACTTCGGCCGAGGGGTCGATGAAGACGTCCCCGACTATCTCCGCCTTGTCTGACGTCGGAGTTGCCAATCGAGCGGCGTAGCGGCGCTTGTACAGACGAAGGTACTGGCTGTTGGCATACAGCACCGCTCTCAAAACGATCGATATTCAAGATAAAGGGAAAGGCCCTTACGCCGCCGTCTTCGTCTGGCTCCACCAGTTCTTCGTGTTGTAGGCATAAAGAGAGGAGCGGGAGGCCATGGCAGGGAAGAGATCGGCCTCGAACCAGTGAGTGCCACCATTCGGGAGATTCTGATACGACGGAATAGCTTCTACGACAGGAGAGGGGCCAACCTTAATGACACTCGGCCTCATGAGGTACACTCCACACGAGATGTTGACTGAGATGAAGGTCGTCGGCTTGTCCACGTAGTGAATGACGCGACCCTGGGGACCTACAATTAATTAAATATATTTATTATCGAAATATTTTGTATAATTAGATTATTTATTATTATTATTTATATATTTATTTATTTATTATTTCTCACCGATGACGACGCATCCAAAGTTAGTGCTCTGCTCGCGCGTCGCCTCGGTCGTGAGGATGAGGCATTCAGCCTGTGGGCGGGCGGCCAGTTGCTCTGTCATCTCCTTCACTGGCAGGTCTCCGCACACATCGGCATTCAGGACGAATATTCCCTCAGGCGATCCCTTCAGGATCTCGTCCCGGAACATGGCCATTCCCCCAGCTGTTCCTGTAATGAAAGTATGGTGAATGGTGCTCCCGTTTCTCAAAACTTTTTTCATGGATCTCATTAGAACCCAGGTGGTGCACTCGTTTTCCGCCCTTCAAATTGTTCAACGATTTTCAAGACGTCTGAGATTGTACGGAAGGAGGAAAAACTTCATCCAAAGTACTTCCAATCGGCCCACCCAGTATTCGTGAAAACGTGTTCTTCCCTCTCCTTCTACGACTGGTGATCTCTCTTCCTATTCGTCTCTCACTGACCAGTGGCCCCCTCAAATCTCCCATTCACCTTCTCGAATTGGCCTCTTTTATTATACGAGATCGGGCAGGTTTTACAATGCGCCTCCCATTGGCAGTGCCCAGCAAAGTAGGGTCAGGCAGAAAGAGGAAGTGAAACTGACCGAGGGGCTCGGGCTCTTGTATGTAGCGGATGGGAATCCTGTACTGCTGTTGACATCGGGAGCAGAAGTCGGTGAATTCTTCTGCCGGGTAGAAACCAATCAGAATGACTTCGGAGAGAGCAGGAAGCTGAAAGTGAGAATTGAATAGGATTATTAGTATCGTTTGAAAGAACCCAGAGTAACGACCCAAGGGTGTTGCGATGGTTCATTGTCGCATTCCTGCTTCATGCATAGCAGAATGCCAAAGGCCCAGAGGGTGGAAGGAATGCAAGATCGCTATCGGTGGTTGCGTAGCCCCCAATTCCTGCATGAAACTGCAGAATACTTCCTCAAAGTAGCAGAATCGCCAAGCTTTCACTCTCGCGCTGCGAAAACGTTCACATCTTTCTCAGTTATAAAACAAAAATGAGTGATCTTTCCCCAGTTTGCGGTGAAATTGACCTCCTTTCCCGTGGGTTCCACTCATTTATCCTCTCTTCCCTCCCTCATCTTTCTTCGCCCCGTACACTGCGGATTTGCATGCAAAGACAGGTGAAAGTCTCCACAAATCCCAGTTTCTCGCCCAACCAGAGAAGGGGACCGGAATGGATGATCAAAAGCGTTCATACCTGCTCCTACACTGGCCGCCCAATTGTTGTGGAAATGAAGCAGGAGCAGATATGAAGCATTTTATCCGTACAAACGAACATAATATGCATGGAATACAGAAGGTCTTTGGGCAGACGATTCGGGAACCAGTCAAGGGGAGAAAAGGGGGAGTGAAGGAGAGAAGGGGGACCTGGCAAAGCTGATCGATGTGGTGCTCGACGAGAGGCACGCCGGCGATCGGAAACAGCGGCTTAGGAACTTGGAGCGACAAGGGGCGGAATCTGGTACCTGCAAGAATGAAAGATAACTACTGACCCTAATTGCTATTCCCAGCCCGTAGCCCCTTTTGTATGAAATACAGCATTTTAGAACCGGCAATTAAATGTTAACCTTAGAGTTCGAGGGGGAAATTCTGAATGGCGAAAGCGACCATCAGAATGGGCAGGAGCAGGAAAACAAAGTAGAGAGAAAGCAACGCTCCAGCGGCCATCCACATTCTTGCACTACTTTTGTATCTCCACAAAAGCAAGTGGTGGAACACTGATGTGTCGAACGGAACGGGAAGGATCTAGTGTTGGTGGAATGGAGAGTGCAGCTCTAGGGGAAATCTCTCCTCCTTCGCGCAGAGAACCCCGCCTCCCTCAAACTGTAGCAGACCTGTCCCTCGCTACCCCTCACAGCTTTCACTCCACATTCAAAGAGATTGGAGAGAGTAGGAGACTAAGAGTACTCACCCTTCTGCGCTCCTCCCACGAGTATGGTCGCCTTGAAGGACATCCTCTCGAGTGATCCTGGTTGGATGGGAATGGGAGGGAAGAGCGTCGGCAGAGAAGAACTCGCTGCTGCGACCTGCTCTCACGTCCTAAATGCACATAATTTCACCATTCACACATTCAACACAAAATACGACTACGATAGACCGATTTCGATACGTGCGAGGCGTTGAAATCTCTGAAGATGTGGTTCAATCCACGTGGCGAGTGCACGCGTTGAAAGCGAATTGCGTCCCGAAGAGAAAACCCTGCCAGCTAATATTCAGATATGTCAGTTCACCTGTGTCATACAGATAACTTTAAAGTCAAGAAGGGGGTATTTTCATTTCCGCTTTGGGCTGCGTTTAACTTTTTCTTTCGCGTGATTGCGTATGTTTCGACGCGTGATATGGGTAGTTGTAGGCTAAACTTTACACTACAAAGCTCCCTTTTCTCTAGAAGGTTATATTTTTATCGAACATATTTTCAAATTAAACCGTCAAATACAAACAATCATAACTCTAAAAGACAGCAAGACGCTGTCGCTATCACTGACGTTTAAAAGTTCACCGACGTTGCACTGTTCGGCTTGATTGGGCAGTTATTACAACATCTAGTGTTGTCACTTCTAAACAAAAAAATCTAGGAAACTAATGGGCATTAACGGCACATAAGCAATGTAAGAAGCTCCAGGCTATTTACATTCTTCATAATATTTACAGGACAATGGGAAATCAGTCGAAATGTATGCAACAATAATGAGTTCATTTGAGAGGTTGAGGATCGTCTAATCAGTTCAGGCTTTAATAGATTTCAGAGGGACGAATAATATTATATGGGTATTTTGGACATTTGTTCATGAAGAAACAGTGCATGCGGTTCTTCTCTGAACTGGAGATGGAGGCGGTGATGGGAATCCGTTTTGTCCGTTTTCCTCCGTGTAGTGATTCAGTTGTTCCCTGATCCTGTAGCGGTCTCTCAGGACAGTTCTGACGTCGAGTCCTTTCTGTAAGTATGCTCAATATTTGGCAGTCCGTATCCGGTCCATGCCTGCTTGCTGACGTCTTCGAGAAAAGGGATCAACTTCAGCAGTTCGTCGTCCTTCTTTTCCTCATACCAGCTTTCGATCGGGATTCCGTTGTCAATTTGATACGAGAATGACTGAGGCGAGTTGTCAACGATAATAGTCTTCGATAGATCCCTTCCGAGAATGGAGAGGTCCTGAGCAGTGGTTGTTTCGGATGCGTTATTTTTTCCTGTCAACCTTGATGTAGTTTCCGTATACATTGACGCAGTGTTCGCGGAAAAGCCGATATTTCACGAACTTTTTTCCCGGGTCCAGAAGATTCTGAAATTTGTTTTCAATGGATACGACTGTTTACAGTTAGAACGTTTCTTACTATTAATTTTATCCTCAACTCGTTATTTTTTGTCTGACCATGAGCTTGTCTGCATAGATCCTTTTGCTCGCCGTGAACAGGATTAACTCGAAGGACTGCGACATTTTGTTCAGGAAGTCGTGTAGGTGGGGTCTTATCCGGACGTGAACCTAAACTTCCTTCATGAAGATCTGTGAAGCATGTCCGAAATAGCCAAATAGATACAATGCTTCTTCTCATTGGTCGGTTTTTCTCCAAAAAAATTATGTATCCAATCAGCATCTATATTACCTGGTACGTAGTCTCCTGGAAGAACACTGGGAATATCATCGCGGCATCCGGCATGGGACTCAAGCTGCAGTGCACCAAAGTCTCGTCCTATAAGAATATTTGGATTGGTTGTATTCCTCGGGTAGCGTACCAGATCCAAGACTAGAGAGAACTCTGGTGTTGAACGAGTCCGTAGAGGCAGAGCAGGGCATCTGTATCTTATCTCATCCGTCAACGGGGGTACGTTGGCCATCATGTAGATCCTGAATTTGTTGCCTTTTCCATGCACCCTGTGGTTCTACTTGATTTGGCCCTATCATTTCTTATCACTAATGAGTCATCAGTGGATGTAACTAACGTAGAATTCGGGACTCCTTGTTCTATGTGAGTATCGAAGTCGACTGATATCGTCAAATTGATTAGAGGGACAAGGTTGATTACCCCTACTCTCGATTTGCCGCACCCAATCGCGGAATAACAAGGAGTTGAAAATTCGTCAGTATCGATGACTGGAGGGAAGCGAATACGATAGTTAAAAACCGGTTCCCGGCAATGGCAGGAGTGTTCATTGCATCTCAGAAATTGCAACTCAACGAGGTGTGAGTATCACATTGCACCTATGGGTGTCTATCTTACATGTGTGTTGTTCAATGGCATGGATGGGAAAACTCACGAGTCCACATCGATATTAGTGGCCCATTGGCGCTGGTGTCGCTGGTCGCCGTTGTTGGTCGCCTGCCAGATGAGTGCACTGTCCTCATCGTCTTCGGTAGCCTCGACGTCCATGGGCTCCTCCTCTTCGCTCCTCTCCTCCTGCACGGCCTCCTCCGTCTGCGGCGTCTCTCTCCTCCGCGTCTTCCTCCGCGACGAAGCCTTCTTCCTCATGACAGCCAGTGTTGAGACGGGGGACGAAGCACCGCCGGTCGCACTTGCACTTGGCCGCGAGCCAAGTGTAGTTAGTAGAGAGGGAGACTAGGAGCCCGACCGCCTCGCCACTCGCTCACGCGATCAATACCCATACACACACGGCCTTCCCCTCCCCTGGTGGGGGCGCCGGCCCCGCCCCCGGGGGCGGCGCAGGCGCGGCGGGCGGGGGGGCGGGGGGGCGGGGGGGGGGGGGGC
>JACMIG010000724.1:10142-20162 GCA_014805385.1 Levipalatum texanum
CCTGCGATCTCTCTCCACTGTTCTCTCGTTTCTCTGGCGGTTAGAGAAACGAGAGAACAGTGGAGAGAGAACGCAGGGCGATGAGCGTACAGTCCGGAACGTTCATTCCGCCGACAATAATTACCCAAGTTTGAGGTATATAAAAAACTTCATTACAGATGCTTCGTGGAGCAGTACCAGTCGGTTCGCGTTGAAGAAGCGGGCATCTACCTCAACGGGCAGCTATCGCTCGGCGAAAACATTGCCGACAACGGCGGTGTCAAGACGGCTTTCAATGTGAGTGCGCGACATATACGTTTATGCCACGTCCGTGCGCGACATATACGTTTTTTACAGGCATATCGCGCGTGGCGCCGCAATTCTACGGAACACGAAGCGGCGCTGCCCGGATTCCAGAACTATACGAGCCAACAGATGTTTTTCCTCGCTTACGCCAATGTGAGGATGCTTTTGGACGCTGTTGAAATCCGCTAACCCCTAAACCCGAAAAATTACAAGCATGCTTTATCAATCGGAATTTTATCACCGGTTGGTCATGTAGCGGCCTTGAAACTGGGAGAATTTGTCTTTTAATTGGAATCCGTAGATCTGGTTCCGGACAGCAGATCATGGATTCCAACCAAAGAATACGATAGAAAAGGATTCCTTTCGAGAGCTGAAATATTGGAGGCCGAATTTTCGCCTTGCTGAACGCGGAAAGATTGGGGCTCGAGGACAATAGCACTTTTTCAGAACTGGTGCTCCGTCGTCCGTGCCAAGCACTACGTCCAGCTCATCATGACGGACGTCCACGCCCCATCCAAGGTATCCATTAATCGTTCCCGCTAGCATTGTCGGGAACCCGAAGCGTTCTAATTCGGCCGGGCTCGGACAACACCCAATGACGGACAGCGTGCACCCTAGATTTAACCCCCTTCTATCCCCTGTTCATAGTCTAATGAATACACGCGGTTCATGCTCTACATTTCCAAAACCCGCGGAATGACCTATACGACCCGGACTGTCCGTGTGCCTGCACGCACCCAGCCCACACTTGCACACACCGGGTCGGTCCGGGGGTCGCATCGGGTGATTCTGCGGGTTTTGGAAATGTAGAGTGGAACGGCGCTCTAAGAGATAGATCACAAGCGAGCGCAGTCCGTCATCGGGGCTCCCGCGGTAGTAGGAATTATTGTCGGCGGAATAAGCGTTCCGGTACACTCATCTCCCTGCGATCTCTCTCCACTGTTCTCTCGTTGTCTGGCGGTTAGAGAAACGAGAGAACAGTGGAGAGAGATCGCAGGATCGAACAGTCCGGAACGTTTATTCCGCCGATAATAGATCTAACGCGAGCGCAGTCCGTCATCGGGGTAGCCCTGGGAGTAGGAATTCGACCAAATCCCCTTCAGTACCGAGCCATAATCCCTCTACGGAATCGGGCCGAGTTCGCGTCTGCATTCGGGTGTCCCGTGGAGAGTCCGATGAACCCGAAGAAGAAGTGCCAAGTGTGGTGAGCTGCGTCGGACCCCGCCCCCGATTCAAGGACTCGGAGCAACATCTTGGCAACTTGCCAGGCCATACAGCGACGTATGGAAAAGACACACCATGCACTCTCATTATGATTGGCAAGTTGCCAAGACGTTTCTCCCAGATAATTACGAAACCTCGCTCGAACATCATTCCTTCCTTCCACCCTCCCTCTGCCTGTTCCCCCAATCTCCCGCCTTTCATTTCGTTCAAACTATTTCTGTAATTCTCTAGTTGTCCCGCCCGCGAGACGTATCAGAGCCTTTGGCCCAATATAGAGGTGCTTAAAAACTAAACAAAGGTATATGTCGCACACTGAACGCGCAATTAAGCTGGAGACCGTGGAATAGTTCAAAATTCTATTCAACGGACTCCATACATGTGTGCGCAACATATACCAATCGCCCTGCTCACTCCGATGCTTGCCCGCCCAGTCAGTTGCCATGTCTCATCTAACAGAGGTGCACACAAACCATTGTCCAGTTATCACAACGCGCGAGCTTCGTTTTCGGTGCTTACGGAAATTCATTGTTCCCACCCCTTGCCCGGTGTCGAGACCAAAACGAAGTTTTCCCTTATGCTTTCTAGTTGGTTACTCTCCACGACACAAAACCCTCTTTGCAATTCACACCAAAACCTTGCTTGCTTTAACTGGTTTCTTCTTTAGTTGAATTTGAAGAGTGATCTCATTAATATTACGTTGCACAAACGTCCTTTCATGTTCCTTACTTCACAAAGAGCATAAAGCTGCTGTCCCTGAACACGTGAACCAGCCCAGCGTTAGCGATTCCAACAGCCGCACTATCGAGATTCAGGAAAGAACCGTGTTCTTTCGCTCACAATTATAGATACTTCGTTCTTCGCTCTCGTTCCCCGCACTTGTGGCCTCTCCACATTGCACGAATATCTCCCACGTTTATTACGATTGGCGATGGAATCAAATTAGACGAATATCTAAGCATTAGGGGACCAAATCAGACAATACGGCGACGAATTGATTATTAATAATTAAATCGAGGTCAACGTTCAAAGAAAAATATGCTATGCTGGAATAAATGTTGGTCGAAGTTACGAGTATTTAAAAGTGGTCCTAATCCTCAAATGCAAAATACTGAGATTCAGGTTGTGAACTAACACCTACAACGCAAAATACTCCTATTGCGGGAGTGAACATGAAGAAAATGGGAGAATAGATGAGCTAAAATGCGCAAACGTTCTGCAGATTAACAAATGAATGGAAAGAAATCGGGTCGTCACCGCCTGCATCCTAATAGAAAGGCATACAAGGCTCGTGGAAGAGATAAGTGAGTGGGGAGTCTCACTACGAGAATTGTGCCCTTTTCGAGTAAGGGCACATCTTTAGATCACCGTGAGTCATCTAAAAATCCGGATGTGCACCGGGGTACGGAGAGTCCTGGCAAGAGATAACCACTCGGGGTCTAAAACACCGGACATCCAACAGCTCGAAGTTGCTGCTTAATCTCTAGCAGATCTCGCTCCAGCTGCTCCTCTTGAGCCCGTAGGCGCGCGTTCTCCGTCCACAGGACCATCTGCAATGAGGACATTTACCAATGAAGTTTAGCCGATTGATGTACCGTATCTGTATTTAAAATATATTCTTACCTCGGCTTGGTGCAGGTCGTCCAGCTCGGCCTTCTTCCTCTCGCGGTACCGGAGTGCGGCGTCCCTGTTCATGGCTTTACGGCGCTCCGCCACCGTCATTGCTTTCTAAAAAAATCAGATTAGTGTTAAAGAAATTTTTCATTAGCAAAAAGATCTGGTATACGAACCTTGTTCTCGGGGAGACGAATCTTCTTAGGTCTTCCACGACGGGATACCTTCATCTCGGGCACACCAGCAACAACTCGCTTGTTGAGCAGACTTGTGGACGAGATGTGGTAGTTCTTGTTGAAGAGCGACGTGGCACTGTGGCACTTTGTAACGGGGGGCTGTAAGGACACCGTAATAAACTGGAAACAAAAATAGACTCGAACTCTGCTACTGTGGAGAACCCGAAGCGTTCTAATTCCCATGCTAGAGGGAAAATGCAGCTAATGATCTACCGCTGTGGTATGACCAATCTGAACGGCGCGCGGGAAAGGGATATTGGTATTTCCCGGCCATACTGGTAGCAAAATGACGGTAGATCAATGTTTTTCCCACGATAACGTGGGAATTAGAACGCTCTGGGCTCTTGACAATAAAATAATGCACACCTTTACGTCGTCGCAATGGGGGTAGTAGTCGTAGTTGATAGGAGTAGACGGTGCTTCCTGCTTGATCATGAAAGGCATGGGCTGCCAGTTGCTCGTATTGGGTCGCTGCGCATCCTCTTCCTTCACCACTGCATCCACTGAATACGTCGGTTGATGCTGGTACTGTGAAAACGGCGACGGAGTGTTCGCAAAGATATCGTAACCTGCAAGGAACAAAATAATTCCCCGAATATTGAATGTCTCGATAGAAAAGAAGCAAAAATAAATTACAAATGTCGTACCCATAGTGTTATCCATTCCAGGAGTTCCAGGGTAGGAGTCCATCATGGACTTCTCCTCGTTTTCGAGGTACTTCGTCCACTGCTCCCAGTCGACGTTGTTCGCAGCAGCATCCAGATCGGAAGGAAGGCCGTCGCAGTTGTTCTAAAGAAATCAATTTGACTTTCGAAATCCTGAGAAAGACGAGTTGGAACAAGAAAGAAAGCGTGTAAACAAATATTGCACAATACTGACGATGGGGCCGAAGGTCTCCAGCCAATCCATATGTGCTTGATCGATCTTGGGCGGTCCTGCCATCTCGAGATCGGGTTCATTGAGAGGCATCGAGTATGCTCCGTTCATAGCGCCCTCGCGGCAAGAAGATTCCGTCCATTGCGATACAGAGTCCATGCTGAAAGGGAGAATGAATAGAAGATTGGACGGGAGGCGTGGTCAGGGCAACGCGGAATAAACGACCAATGGTGGGCTGTTTGTGCACTGCAATCTTAAAAAGCGCGCTAATCTTCAAGTCTCAATTTGCTTTTTTTTTAATTGGGAATTTACATGTTGCGTGAAAGCGTTTCGAAAATGAATAAGCTGAAATTATTAAGCATTTTTATCCAACTACTGTAGAGTAGTGCAATAGCCGCTACTGTGTGCTAACTAACGACTACGTGGCGAGGGACACGCGGCAGTGACACGGTAAAGAGCAGCGCTACGGTGACATTCTCTAGACTCAAGAAGCGCGCGCAATGAGAGGAACGAATGCATTTATCCCGTCGTCCTTGCACGGTTCGGGAGTCACCAGCCCGCAGGCCTGTCCCATCAAACACGTTCCTCTCCGGGGTGAACACATTCGCTACGTCACCGTAGCTGGCCAGCAATGCTATTTGGCCTTGGCTACTCTTCTCTGAGCAGCGCAACATTACCAGGTTGAAAATCGTGCCACACCGGTCGGCCAGCGCCACTAATCGACATATCTCGAGAAAAAAGAGATATAGTTAGAATGAACTAACAATTCCAGCGTGAGGATGTCCTCGGGCGCCTTTCGGCAGTAGTGCTGGTGGTCGATCAGGGCATTGACCTCCTCCCGGGGACCGAGCTCACCGAGGAGCGGAAGCGGTGGGCCACTCCCAAAACCCGCAAAACCAACCGGCGATGAGGCGTCAAAGCATCCTCCCACGAACGGGTCGACATCGTTCATTAACCATTCCGGCCAATCATAGTCAACGACCCGTTCATCGAAGGGGCTGCTGCCACCGCTCGTCGGCCGATTGTACTGGTAGCGGTTGTTGCCGCCGCTGCCGCGCGCCCCGGCGGCCGTGCTCTCCGAGTAGCGCGTAGTTGCGTCCATTGCGATTTGATGATACATGCTTGTGTTCACCGATCCGAAGGCTGTGTGAGGTAACCATGACCTGCAATACGAGAGCATGAGCGTGGTGCACTAGCTTCACCTTAGAGAAGGTCACGTTTGTCAGTTTCTACCCGACCACAACCTTCAGACTTCGGGAAATTTCTCCGCTTGTGCTATACCCCTGTGCCTCGTCACACGTCAGAGACTACACCCGACACTACCCTCGTGCGTAAGAGCGCAAACAGGTTTCTAGAGTCCCTTCCCACCATGACGAGGAATATTCATTTCAGTATTTAAAACAAATGGTCTTGTAAATGAAGCAAAAGCAGTTAGTTGCTCCGTGACGTGATTGGAACTCGCAGACCAGTTCCGAACTAATGGATCAAAACGGCATTGATAAGTCAAAAATCGTATCGGAACTTCATAGATCGAAAGGTCAAAGAATAATTTATGATCAATAGGTACTGGACGGAGAAGAAGCGTTAGTGGGCAAAACAGCATTGGTTCCGTGAACATTGCGAAACACTTCCGGGGTACATATTGCGAAATACCCAAGCATGAAAAAGCGGCCAAATAGGGATAAACCTCACGATAAAATTTCCGAATTCATCCTATGACCTCCTCAACAGTTCGTTCCCCATCAGTCTAACTCTTTCGAACACTTTCGTAAAGTTTCTTAAATCGGAAAAGGAGAACTCACTTTGGTAGAGAGGACGACGGGACGTCTGCGCTCTTACGGGCTGGTAGCCTAGCACTGCATTCTTCACGAAGTAGAAAAAGTCGGCACGCTTGTGATAGGAGGTCGTTCACTCACGACCAGGAGGCTTGAACAGCAGTAAGGAATGAATTTCGTCAGCGGATTATTCCGTACCGCCCCCTTTAAGCAAACTTCTTACAGTAGGAAACAGGCAAATCCACACGAGACTAAATGAGCTGCAATGAGATTCTTTCGAGACTTACGCTGTTTAGAGCATAGTGCTGTATTTTTCCTTCAATATCGTTGCAAGAAATGGGTCTCTACATTTATTTCATCAATTTCTGCTTGAACCTTTATTTATTTCTTGAATATATATTTTTAAGATAGAAGGCGACCTGCAGTCATCATGGGAAAGAACAAGGGACGCGGACGAGGCGGCTCCACATCCAACGAACCTCATCCACCGGTGGATCAACCCGTGAAGGTGCCGAATACAAACGATGTCTCCAAGCCGACATCGAAGATTGACCGAGATACAGCGCCTTTGCCAGTGCACCCTGTACAGGCGAGTAGCATCACGTTTTCATTATTTTTTCATTGTTTTTCTCTACTTTGCAAGAAAACATTAGATAATATTGCCAGGCTATATTTATTTATTTATAGACTAATTAATTACAGAACGTGAGCGACCGGCTCGATAAGCTATCAATGGCGCCAGCGACGTCATCTGGACCGCCTGCAGAGGGAGAGGAACCCGATCGCGGCGACGTTATGGCTGCTCGCAAGGCTAAGCAAGCCGCCAAGGCCGAGAAAGGTTGGTCATTAAATTTCAATAAACATTTTAATATCAATATTTATAGGTGCATGAATAATATAATAGTAGTATAGGATTATATTACATGAATTGTTCAGCTGCCGCAGCAGCAGCCAAGAAAGCAGCCGCATCGGCTGCCAAGGAAAGCGGAGTCTCGCCCGCAATTCAAATATCGGCCAAGGTACGTCGCACTGCTTGCACGTGTTGCGCTCACTGAGGGTTGTTCTATCGTCGAATTTCCAGCATATAATTTCCGTCCATTTACTTTTCAAAGTGAGAGATAGTGTAAAATAAAAGACGCAGGCGCAATAACGATAGAACAGCCCTCATGTAGCAATCGTTTCCCTTTGGTGTGTGGTGGTGTAGCGTGTGCCTTTTCCTCTAGCCTGCACTGCTTCCTCCCTCCTCCCCGGCCAGCCCCACGGGAAGGTTCTCTGTGCAGCCCGTCAGTGAGAGAGAGAAGAAGGAGTCTCCCTCCCCATCCTCCTCCTCCCCCTCCGTCGCCCCCTCCTCCACCACAGGCGGTGCAGCTCGCGACGATGCCATAGCAGCACAGAAAGCCAAGGCCATCCAGCAACGTGCAGAGAAAAGTGATTTTTTTATTATTTTTTTCATTTCAAATACCTGACTCCTAAAACATTTATTTTCTCTCGTTCAGATGCCAAAGAAATGGCCAAGAAAGAGACGGATGTCCAGCAGGTGGCGTGCAAGGTGAGTACGTTTTAGTTAAGTCTTTTTTTGCTTTGAACTCTATAGTTGAAGTGACCTGTTAATTTGATTAAAAATATAAATAAAATTTTCAGGGTGTTCTGAAGCATTCCGACTCTACATCCGACTCGCAGGAGAAGGGAGTACGATTCGGTACGTTACGCATATTAATTAACATTCGAACTAGTAATAAAGCAATTTGTATTTAAATCCATACATTACCTTAATAATCGCATTGTGTGTTTGTTACACCTATGACGTCATCGATTGCGCAATATTGTGCAATCGCTCCTCCCCTCAATCCTGTGACGTCACCGGTTTAATTACCCAAGTTTGAGGTAGGGGGCGCGGCTGTGACGTCACACCGGTTTAATTACCCAAGTTTGAGGTGCGATTGCACAATCGCTCCGCCCCCTCACCTGTGACGTCACCGGTTTAATTACCCAAGTGAAGTGCGATTGCACAATAGGGGTCCGCCTGGTTTAAAATATTTTTCGATGCTTAAATCTTCTCCTGCAGGCACGGTGCTTTCGCAATCAGAGGAGAATCTACAGCTCGCGTTGAAACACGCCGAGGAGGCAAATACTAAAAGTGCGTCATTATTTCTAACACAAAGAGTGCGTCAACGATTTCGTTATTTATTGTAGCTCACTACAATAATAGTAATTATTAGTTTTCATCTTTTTTGAAGAGGAGTGATTAACGTGAGAATACTTCAGTCGAGATTGCGACGAAGGAGATCCGTGACATCATCCACCCCGCGCTGCTTTCACTCGTGGAGCGATGTGAAGCTGGTGAAGTCGCAGGCGTCGACGAGCTCTGCCGCCTCTTTATCGAGTGTGCCAAGGAGGTATTTATATTTTTTTAAAAATATTTTAATGAATGGACGTTTATATGAATGCGAAAATGTGTTATAGAGTGTCTATGAATTGCTCTCCACGATAACTAAAATAACGAGAAAAAAATTGAGTTCCTATTTTCAGTTCATTCGGCAGTTCGCGGACGAGTACCGGAAGATGTTCCCCGATTCCGCCGCCCAGCTGGGAGGCATGATGGACGATGCGCTCAAGGCACAACTCAGCCATCTCGCCAGCGGAGGCGAGCTTTTGCCTCCGCTGTAGACCATGATTATTTCCCCCGAAATGAAATAAAACAACACATTCGTCCGCCATTTATCCCTGTAACTGTTGATTGTAGTTTATATAAGAACATTATAAACTTCTGATTATTTTTCAGACAAGTACCCCCTGCCGTACGCACTCGGCAATTTGATCCGACAGCTGCGACGACAGATGGTTCGCGTCGGCACCAGCGATGAGCAAGGGCGAACGGAGGTACGGTATCGAGTTCCGTAAAATACCGAGTTCCGTAACTTATCGAGTTCCGTAAAATTCCTATGCAGAGATTCGCTTAATTTTGGAGAACCATACACCTACTTCACGCAATATACAATTTACCGCATGATACTATATAAAATATCAGAGAAAAATAGGAAATGAATGAAAAACAAAGCTCCGGTAGGGCATTAATTCAAGTGGGAAACTAAATTTAAAAAAATGATTTTCTTACATTCGGAAATTCGGAGCCTTCCAGACCGTCGACGACCTTCTGGATTGGCTCGCGGACACGGAGCGCACGCAGATCGACCTTGCCGCCACCGGCATCAGCAAGCATCTCGAAGAAAAGATCGATGCCGCCGGAAAGATTGTCACTTATGATTGGTAGTTTTTGTTGTCTATTGTTGTATTCGCGTTATTATTTATTTTTTATCACATGCGTGCGAAATTTTTTTAATAAAAAATCTTGCAGGTGTCCAGTCGTCAATAAAGTCTTGCTCGATTCGATTGGACGCGGAACGGTGAAGAGGATCACGCTGCTGGATCCCGTCAAGAACGGACCAGGTATCTTTCGATTTTTGGAAATCGATATTCGATCGATGGATTGATTTTCGAGAAACATTTTCTTCAGCCATGAAGCACCTCTTCTCGTTGTCGGAGTACAGCGGATACGTCGAGTACGGCGATCTCAGCGCGGCAGGAAGCGTGTTTGAGAAGGCGCGTCTTACTATCATTCTAATGACACTTCAGTTTGCGATTCGATTCCTGTTTACGATCTGTTTTCTGTTTGCGATCTATTATCAGTTTGCGATCTATTTCCAGTTTGCGATCTATTTCCAGTTTGCGATCTATTTCCAGTCTGCGATCTATTTCCAGTTTGCGATCTATTTCCCGTTTGCGATCCGCTTTCAGTATACCATTCGATCGCATCAATAATTCTTAAAATCCAGGGATCCCTGTTGCTCCTCGGATGCTCCGCAGTCCTTTCGTCTGGCCGTATCTCCTTGCCGCGCGGAGCACTGCAGTTGGCTCTTGTTGCCAAGGTACAAGCAAATAAATCACGAGTTTCGATCTGGAATTGGGAATTTATTTTCCCGGAAGCTAAATTGTCATATGCTAGCGTCGGATGG
>JACMIG010000725.1:0-11148 GCA_014805385.1 Levipalatum texanum
TTTGTGATCATTTTATAATTACGTGGCCCACCCGTCCTGTCCAAAACTTGTGCAAACCCGCCCCCCATTCACAACCCCCCTTTCCCTACCCCCCCTCACCTTCCCCATTCCCCCCCCCCCCCCCCCCAATTCCCGCGCCACGATTCCGAGCTTCGTCTTTTTTAAGCCTTCCAGATTGCCTTGTTTTAACATAATTAATTCGATTTTGCTTGAGCTTTCTCTTTCACAAGGGCAAAATAAATTCCGGAGTTCATTTGATAGTACAGGATACGTATGTAATGATTTTGCAATAACCGGAGTTATACGTGACGATAAATAAAAGGCAATTAAATGTTTTTACAGTTGATTTCGTTTCCCATTTTTTTAAAACTAAAGTGCGATGAAACAAAACAATTAACAACATCGAAAATTAAATATTTATGCGAGCTCGCGGAGTTTATTTCTTCCTTCAGGGACTCCCGCCACGATGTTGGGCGTACGGTATTTGGCACGTTGCCAAGGGGCCCGAGTGTGAGGTTGGGGATATAGATGGAATGCCAGCGGCTCCGTAGCCGTACGAGGATGGGAGAGCCTGCAATTGGACCAAGGGAAAAGGTACGACAATCAAAGCATGAGTGTGGCAAATATCTGGCATGTAAATGACGTCTGCGGCATGGCCTCTTACCTCGCTTGGGGCATTGTGTATGGGAAGCGAGGCTCCGTTGCCGTGAGAAACGATGAGTGAGTGAGCGAAGCGGCAAGCTGGCTCAGGCCGCCTTATTACCCCCTTTTTTTGAAATATTAATTTAAATCCCTGGTATTTGATACACTGAACCGAACGCTTGCAATCGGGTTATTCAATCAGTTGCTACAGCTATAACACAGCGCGAGCGTTTACAGCCTTCGCCTTCCCAGATTGCATATATCAATGCTGCGTTAAAAAATGTTTTCGAGATCTTTAGTGTAACATATTCACAGGGAACCCCTGCGATTTCTGCCTCAAAATGCCAGAACGAAGCAAATATTTCCCGTAACGTGATTGTTTGCGAAGCGGCCGCTATTAGTAATTGACCCCTTCATTTAATTCTGTTTCATTCGCCTCTCGAATGAGATCTGCTGATTCATGTGCCGATCACGCCATGTTATATCTGTGGTTGATTAGGCAGGGAGGGGGGATAATGGGAAGGGGGCAGAGGGTGACAGCTCACTCTCGATCTCCCCCCGAGGGGAGAGGGGGGGGGGGATAAAATGCCCCCCTCTCCTCCTCCCTCGAATGAGGTCACCGAAGTTCTCGTCCCCTTCCGCGCCTGCTCTGAATAGTGCGTGACACATACACCAAGTTGGTTCCTTGGATATAGCTCCTGGTCGCTGCAGCTAGAATACTGGACACTTCGTCATATATATTTGCAATGGCCGCTGCTCAGGCCGCCCGTTTCCCTCTTCCTCCCCAGCTCTCCGCGGGTGTGATTGTTCAAACATTTTGCGTAGGGATGTGCCGAGGCGTTTCCCCCCATCCCTCTGCCATATCGAACGCTTTTCTCTTCCTCTGCTTCTGCACATAATTCATTGCGCCAGCCAGCTAAATTCGTCACATTTCATTAGAAAGCAATCGTGACAATGATTGCACGAATCTTTGCCGTGTGTTTGAGAGAGGCCGTTCCCCTGGTTTATTTTACTTGCTGTCAACGAGGGCTCCAATACAGATTACTTTAAACATTTTGATTCAGGAAAACACCGGTTGCGTCCTGCACGGCAGCAGCGGCGCGTTCGACAGGTGAACTTAGATGTCTACGTATTTGCTTCCAACAACATCCGGTTATTCTGTTGCGTCTTTTTGGAGGACGTCTTTTGCAACAGTCATTGATCAGTGATATACCATTTCACGCCTCGATCCCTGCATTACTAGATATTCCTTTTAATTGGATTCCCCCCTAATACGATATTTTGCAGATTCGGGTGGGAGGAGGAATAAATTCCCCCTCTTCTTCTCTATACTTATCATCCTCACCAATGTGCAAGAAAAGAAAAAGCAAGAAACCGAGCAGCCACCATAACAACAACAATACTCCGGCGACGGCGAACGGAGTCGTAAATGGTATGATCTTTCCGAGTATCGTTGCATGGGGCGATAGGGGGAGACAGACAATTCTGACCTTGAACCATAGGGGGTTATTGTTGTTTATCTTACAAAACCACCACTATCATTAGAGAATCATACAAATGCAAAGAGGCGACGACTTGTGTCGTCATCCTTTCCTTATTTCCTTACGATGAACAACTGTCGCTCACTCGGGATTCTTCTCGATCAATTCTCAGTCGCGTTCAGCCGCATCCTAAGAGAATCCAGTGTGATTTCTCTGCTCTTTGCTAGCCTGAACTTTTTGAACCTAATTCTTAATCATTTAGCACTTTTGGCCTAGAATCGCTGATTTTGCTGTTGTGTTTCATATAAAACACAATCCCGTGACCTGGAGGAACCACGTGGGGTTAGCGGAAACTCATTGACGCCCTTCATGACTAATTTCAAAATAAGGACCATGTGACCCCTCAAGATCTCCCGTTCTTTCGCAGTCATGCTGTGACTTATCGGAGGCTATGGCGGAGGCTACCGATCGTCATACTTAATCGCGATCTTTCTCATGCCCACTCAAGTGTCATCGGGCATCCCATGATGCTCGAGGTCACTCGACATCCTTGAGATTCTAGGAAGATAGCCATATCTTTTTACTTTACCGCTGCGGAGGTATCCATGATAACTAAGTCTAATTGGTCGAAAAGTCCCTCGGGGATATCTCCAGCATTTTCGGACCATTCCTCAGAGAAACCCTGTAGTTGACGCATCTGCCTGCGTCATCAAAGAAAAAATATCCAATCGAGAAACTTGCTCGGACCGCGAGATTCGCAATGACCGGGACCACAGTTTCAGCTCTCTGTAGTGACTCATTGCAAACCGTATCCGAGCACGAATCAAATGTATGCATCGGATAGGGGGGCATGCTCTTCACGTGAATCAAACGGAGCGTAGCGAGTGTTGTTCCACACCAACCTCCTCTGATCACTCTTATCACAGCTTGGCATAACTTAGAACGCTCTAGGTCTCGTAATATGCGTCCACGTATCCACAGTTTCCGCAGTTAAAATGGGTCTAAAATAGCGTTATTACTCTCTCAATTGGAAAAGATTTCCCCCCTCGTGGCATGTCTCATTAGAGATATGAGTTGACTATCAAGGTGCATTCCCTTGGAACTGCCTCGAGATATTAATTTGTTGTGATTGACGGCACCGACAGCCTCCCCTATACATCAGAACGCTGCTGTTATCAGCGATCCAAGGTTGCTGTCAGACAACCTCTCGAAAGAGACCACTTCTGAACTGGCGACATTCTAATCCTACCAGGTCGAAAGTTCAGTGATCACTGCAAATATGTAAAAAGCGCTTGAAAATAAAGAATAGAACGGTGCTGGTGCCCTTTGAGTGGCTCGTGGTTTGCTCGCTCTCCCAATTGCGCGAGCGCCGCCAGTCTCTTCGCAATCTCTTAGCATTGCTTCCATCATAGTGATTCCTCGCCCTCGTCCCTTCTTTCTTGGCTAACTTGTTCCGCCCTCCTGCACTCCGCCTCTTCTTTTCCTGTAGCGGTGGCTGTGCATTCCGAGGCCGATCATCGCTCGCGATAAGCACTAAGAGGGAAGAACCGCCCTCCTCCTCTTCCTCCTCTCTCCCGCCGCGCTCCCGATCCATTCACGTGCAACTACAGCAAAATCATAAAATCAAATTTATAATTTCAGGACTGACACCGAAGCCGCCACTTCATGCCAACGGGATTTTGGGAACGTGCGGTTCGGAAGTGAAGAAACGTGTGAAGAGCCACTGCTGCCTCGTCCGCTCGCCCATTCAGATACCGGACTCCGACACAGGACCAATGTGAGGCCTTCAGATAAACCCCCTTCCTTCCCTTTCCCTATCTCTTCCTGCGGATCGCCCGTTGATCCCTTCTTGCCGCCCCCTCCCCCGGGGTCGACCGTCCCCCCTCTTCTCGCCTCTCTCTCTCTTCTCCATTCCTCCAACTCCGCCTCCCCCGCCACTTAATAGTCGCAGCCCCCCTTCAGCAATCTGCGCAGTTCGATCTCTGTCCAGACATGAAGAAGAGTGTGCTCCCCCCTCCCTCACCTGATCTTGCCACTCGCATGACTTGTTTCTCTGTGCTGCAACGCCTGATCGCAGTCTTTGAACACAGTTATTCCTCATCCCATGCGCCGTCTCTTGCCTGTTCGGCGTGGCGCTCTGGAAAGCGAAAGTGGCTGTATTTTGGCACGAAACCATGGCGCGAGAAGGCGGAGCTACACAATCGGAAAACGTTGCGATGGCCTGTCAATTTCCCCCCTGCCCCCTAGGAGATAACAGCGCTCATTCGAAGAGAGCAACGAGTCTCATTCTCTCTCCTTCTGCTCCTCCAGTTGTTCTTCGATCCAATGCCCCCTCTTTATTCTGCAAAAGAGCTGACGGGTTGGTCTTCGGCTTGAAAACAGGAGCCCCCGTGACAAGCAAATTGCTCCCACAACGCTGATGACCGTCCCATGCTCCAGTTCAGCGAACGATTATACTAATTGTCGTCTGTCTTAGCTCTCTGTTGATTGTCTTACTGTCAGGATGCCGTCGCCAGCGGGAACTTCGAAGGGCGTCAAGGCTACCATGACGACCTACAACGTCTCACCGCACCATTCCACCAAGCTTAAGGTGCACAAATTCAATTCAAGTGCAGCATGCGCACCGGTCGTTTTAGACTTTGGTTGACAGTCCCGATTGATAAGCATTATGCGCTCAAAGACTTCCGCCCCTTGCATCCACAATAAAACAATCTGCAGGGTCTAAACGACGAGATGGTCTTCGAGTCGGTGGAGAAGTTTGTGCAACACTACGTAGAGGAGCCTTCCAAGCGCCGTCCCATCAAGAGGGTACGGATTTTGAATTGATACTGCGCCAACTCGCCTTACTCCCTATTAACTGCGATTATCAGCAGCGAGCGAAACAAGCTGGATGGCATGTTGCGGATGAGGGAGTAGTAGTAGTCAAACGAGTTTGTGCTCTGTCTTGTGCCCCGGGTCGGGGAAACACGTCAACCCCCCGTGGGGGGGACCTTCCATTTGCCATAGGAAGAGGCGATGGCATGATCGGTCCACTCAGAGTGATATCAAGGCGAAGGTTCACTAGAGATGCGTCATGGAGAGAGAGAGAAAGGAGTCGAGACTACTTCCGACCTGTGCACCATTGATTCCCTTCATTTTTTCCCGAGCACTGGAAGACAGAACCCTTTCAGCTTCTCGTTGCAACAAATGGAATCGCAGCTGTACGATGCGTGCTCACGATTCGTCGAATGCTCCAGGTACTGAATACGTCCGTCAAGTGAAACAAACACCATGAATTCAGCACCATTTCAACAACGATAGGGCGATCAAGTTCATCTGCATCACTACCGAGCAAGAGATCACCTCACAAGCAGGTAAAAAGAGTCTCCATCGGGCCTCTGCTACAGTTTCCTATCCCCTTTCTCGAAAGAGGCCATGGACCAAGAACGGGAGCGGGGGCGGCCTCCCCCTTCCTTTGCCTTTCCACCTCCGATAAGATGCTAATCTCAGGCACTAATTCATTGACGTATGCGACCTTTGCACTGCGCAAGTCGTGTTGTTCGGGAGCAGGAGGCCGGAATGAGCCTTCAGATGCCACTCATTGCTAGCGAAATCGATCTGATATAGCCTTGATGATTCCTGGGGGATCAAGATTGAGAGGAAGGGGTCGGGGGAGATGTTCCCTTTCATCCCTGTAGCAGGGGGGAGCTCCAAGGTCAATCAATTGGTCTCGGGATACAGGCTATTGCGCCCCCGCGACCCCTCGCCCCCATTCAGCCGACAATGGGAGTCGATGCACTCTTGTGCCGCGCAACGAAACAGAGCGGAAACAACACATTTTAGGCAAAACTGATCTTGGGGAGCATAGGAACTGTCTAGGCACGGGTACGATGCCAACATACTTTTTCACGCACCCAATTTCAGAATACATCAAGCTCGCGGACGAAATCGTCACCTCCCCGGGCGGAGAAAACAGGAATAACTACGCCAACGTCGACGAAATCGTCAGCCATGCTCTGGAGAAGCAGGTCTGCATAATAACAATTTTTCCAGTTATTTTTGGAATGAAGATGCGATCATTAGATTGATACCGAAGCAAGTGTGAAAATATATTTTATCTTCACCATTTGAAGATAGAAAGGGTGTTGTGGTTCAATGGAAGTCTTCGTTCACTCAACTGAGATCTGCAGGTGGACGCCGTATGGGCTGGATGGGGCCACGCATCGGAGAATCCGGAGCTGCCGAGGCGACTGGCGGCCAATAACATCGTCTTCATCGGACCTCCCGCTGATGCAATGCACGCCCTCGGCGACAAGATCGCATCCACCATCATTGCTCAGGTATTGTTGGCGGGATCGATTCCCTTTTTGACCGCCAAGTGAACGGGCTTTTCACTAGAAAGCAGCGCAATTTTCCGGATAATCGACAAAACATAAATGTTAATCTACTCACAGGAGTATTGACCATAAAATATCGTTTGCTTGCAGTCCGTCGGCATTCCCACGATCGCGTGGAGCGGCTCCGGACTTACCATCGAGCAGAAGGGAAATGTATCTGAGCACAACTTGCCCACACCAATATGAAGTCTCAGGGACCCATCTCCGTCTCCACAGAACTCTTCCACAAGGCGTGCGTGCAGGACGTCGACGAGGGAATCGCCGCCATGAAGGCACACAACATCGGATACCCCATGATGGTTCCTTTCTTCATCCATTCATAATCCTCTTTTCTATCCTAACTCGATGCAAAAACATGCTGAATATAATCCCTGTAGGAACTTCCAGGAACACATAGGATCATTGTACTTGCATGATGTCAGATCACCTCTGTTATTGGAGTTCCCACAAAGAACGAGAGCGAATTGTTCGTTGTCAGATCAAAGCTTCCGAGGGCGGCGGCGGAAAGGGAATTCGCAAGTGCCTGAACGAGTTCGACTTCAAGGAGCACTTCCTTCAAGTCCAGGTAGACTTCTGATCCATGCCATACACATAATGCGCACTGGATTTAAACAAATGTAACAACTCCTAAACACGTTGTGCCATTTTCAGACAGAAGTGCCCGGATCTCCGATATTCCTCATGAAGTGCCTGGAGAATGCGCGTCATATCGAAGTCCAACTGATTGCCGATCGATACGGCAATGTCATCCCCATCTTCACTCGCGACTGCTCCATCCAGCGAAGGTGCTAATTGCTTGTAGACTCAGTCGAAGAATATCTTTGAAGGTGCCAGAAGATCATCGAAGAAGCGCCGGCCCAGGCACGCGAAGACGTCCTGAAGAGCATGCAGCAGGTGGGTCATTTGTGATTCACCATCAAAGACTACTTTGAAGGATGCCGTTCGTATTGCGGAGATCGTGGGCTATGAGTCCGCGGGAACAGTCGAGTACATGTATCTCCCGGCCGAAGAGAAGTACTTCTTCCTCGAGCTCAACCCACGTCTTCAGGTACTACTTGAATTTTTGGGAAACATGGAGTCGCGCATATTTCCATTCGCAACCTGATATTGATTTTTTTCCCGATTTCCGTAGATCTAGTCGCAGCGCACCCCGCTAATTTCGACTTGCGGCAATCAATAGTGAAACTGCGGACACTTGTTGTGCCTCGGAGATTTTTTTCCTACCCAACATTTTAATTCTGATCGTCGTCAGTAGTTCGAGATGGTGCGGATGAGAAAAATGGGGGTGAAAAATTGAAAGGAATTCTTCTAAAGTTTCATTTCTCAGGTGGAGCACCCGTGTACGGAAATGCTGACCAACATCAACATTCCGGCTATACAGATGCAGGTATGAATCAGGGTTTTAGATGATTCCCTAAAGTCCATTTCAGATTGCCATGGGCCTGCCCCTGAACAGGATCAAGGACGTCCGCATCCTCTACGGACTGGACTATGACGGGACGAGCTCTCTCCCCGAGGACAAGGTTCTCACCAAGAGCGAATACTGCGTCATCGCTGCCCGCATCACGTCCGAGGTACCATATAATAATTAAACTTTTCTTTCTAGAAACCGGCTTTCAACGTAAAGAAAACAGTTCAGACGGTCACGAACGGTTCACCTGTATTGTGTTCTTTCTTTGGATCCATCCTTGTTCTGGATCCATCCTTGTTCGCATAATCAATTATCTCGGAAAAAGCGGTATAATTGCCCTAATTCCAGGACCCCGGAGACTTCTTCCGCCCCTCGACGGGTTCCATCGAGCTGCTCAACTTCCGCTCCGCCCAGAATGTCTGGGGCTACTTCTCCGTCTCCAGCAACGGAAAGGTCTGAAATGGCCCTGAGAATCACACGAACCGGACGATTAAGGTGCACGAGTTCGCGGACTCGCAGTTCGGCCATCTCTTCGCCCGCGGTCGCACTCGCAATGAAGCCATCTCCACCATGCTCTGCGCCCTCCAAGAACTCGAGCTCAGGACCACTTTCACTTCGCAGGTGTCACATATTCCCCCCGGCTCATCGACAAGCACTCTTAGGTCTCCTATCTCACGGATCTGCTGAACGAGGAGGACTTCAAGGAGAACCGATTCAACACGCAGTGGCTGGATAAGAGGATCGCCGACCGCGTCGCCCTGGTATTGTTTGGGTCCTGAAAAAGTGGAAGCAGTGAAATTATTATCAAGGAATACAAATGATGCATGTTTTCTGCAGCGCATCCCGATTCCGGCGCACGAGCTCATCGCGCTGTCCGGCGCAATCATTGGCTACAGTCGTGTCACCTCCGCTTTCAACAACTTCCGCAATGCCATCGAGCGAGGACAAGTGCTTCCGACGAAGGATCTTACTGAGACTTTCCTCTTTGATCTCATCAAGGACATGCACATCTACCAGGTATCCTATTATAGTTGCAAGCTCGCCTAAATAAGCGTTGTTAAATTTTCTGAAAATTTAGAAGAACTTCCTGTAAAACAATGCTGAATGCAGAGGACCAAGATGCGAATCTCAGATGGAATTAGAAGAACCATAATTAAAACAAGATAATTAAGGAAAAATATGGAACATATAGAATCCCACTAACACAAACTTCGATGGAGATGGTGAAGGGAGAAGGTCAAATACTCGTATATTTTCAGGTCCAAGTGACGCGCACTGGTCCCTCCACATTCATGGTCTTCCTGAACGGAGGTCGGACGACCGTGGACGTCCGCCAAATGGGAGAGAACTCGCTGCTCGTACAGCACAAGGAGAAATGCTACCAGTGTTTCCTCGAGGAGAACAGCGAGAAGTTCAAGGTGCCCTTCCATTGGACTCCGTAGATATCGTAATGACTGCAGGTGACCATCGGCAGGACCATCGTTACCTTCGAGAAGGACAACGACCCCACCGTCCTCAAGTCGCCCTACACCGGCCGGCTCCTCGGATACAAGTGCAAGAACAAGGAACTCGTCACGGTCGGACAAGTCTACGCTGCCGTCGAATCCATGAAGCTCGTCTTCAACGTCGAGGTCAAGAAGGTGCCCGGACGCCTTGAGCAGATCGCCAAAGAAGGCGATCTCCTCTTCCCTGGCTCCGTCATCGCTCGCATCATCGAGCAGAAGAACAACGACGAACTGCGCCCAAAGCCCTTCAAGGATGTCAGTAATCGTACATATACATATTTAGTAGTCCCCAATTAAGGCGGGAACAATTTTGAGAGCAAATGTTAATCAGAGATGAAATGAAATTCAGGTATTCGCCGAATGGATCGATGAGCCAGCGACCACCAATTTGCCACAGTACGAGACGAAGCGCTTCGACAAGTCCTACGAAGAATGCCGCAATCTTCTCAACGGATCGTGCCCGCCCGGCACGTATAACCTTGCGGATGAGTTCGTGGAGGATCTGTTCGAGCAGCTCGAGAACACGGCCCTTCCCCATGCCATGCTCAAGGTAACCTCGGATGTCTGTATGGCTATAAAATTGCTTTCCAGAAGCCGATGGAACAGGCTCTGAGTCAACTGAACGACGAGATCACGATCCGCGAACTGCGCACCGCCATGAACATTCCCACATTTGACAAGTTCCGCAGGATCAGGTATAAGTCTATTGAAATGAGTCCTATGAGCATATTTGCAGCGACATCCTCGACAACCACTTCAAGCGACGGCAACAAAGCGAATTCGAGCGTCACCGCGCTTTTTGCAATGGAGTCTATGTCGTCTGCGAGAAGTGCCCCATACCCTGTCTCAGAGTGTCAGACGGATCTTCAGGTTCATCGGAGGTCTCCTCTCTCACATGGTCACTGTCGTCAACTCGCTCCTCAACGAGTACAAGCACTGCGAGAAGTTCTTCGAGTGCGACCAGTACACCGACGCCGTTGCCCTGCTCAACGAGGAGTACGGCTCGGACAAGGACAAGGTCGTCTCGATGATCTACTCGCACACGCAGCTCAAGGCCAAGAACAAGTTCATGGTGTCGCTGCTGAATGCGGTGGAGAAGAAGGGGATGTACCTCGTGGCGCCGCTGGAGGAGAACCTCATCGAGATCGGAAACCTGTTCAAGACGGAAGAAGTCAGCAAGAAGTGCCGCCACCTCATGCTCCTCAACAGTCGCATCAAGTATCGCAAATTCGTCAACAAGGTAGGAATGCATTCAGAGCAAAGTAGTTCGAACCTTCTAGATCCTCTGGGACGTGGACAGCGTTCCTCTCGACAGGAGAGACACGTGTGATGTCCTTACCGTCCGCGATGCAATCGACAAGCTGAGGGCCAAGTTCGCTGCCAAGGCCAAGAACACCGCCAATCCTCAGACCATCTTCGACTGCTCGCCCTGGAGTCATAAGGTTCTCTAAATTTCATACTCATCCATTATCTTTATGCCCTGCTCAGGTCATTCACGAGTTCTTCTTCGATCCGGTGCTTGCCGACATTGCCATTCGGGCCTACATCGGACAGGTATTATCGGGGCGCACAACATTGCCAAAAAATCGTTCCGCACTTATTCACTGCGGTTAGCGAACGTTCCGTTCTCCGCGCTCGCGCGACCCAAGGGACGCGATTTTGCGCTTCCGGGAAGCGTGAGGTGCGCTATTTGGGCAAACGGTTGTAGAGGGACTGCGACACAAACGCGCCGG
>JACMIG010000725.1:11248-27351 GCA_014805385.1 Levipalatum texanum
GCCGGGTTGGCAAGGTGAGGAGAATTTCGCACCGCTCCCTCAATTCTCCTCTCCTTGCCAACCCGGCGCGTTTGTGTCGCAGTTCCTCTGCAACCGTTTGCCCAAATATCGCACCTCACGTTGCCCGGAAGCGCAAAATCGCGCCCCTCGGGTCGCGCGAGCGCGGACAACGGAACGTTCGCTAGCCGCAGTGAATAAGTGCGGAACGATTTTTTGGCAATGTTGTGTGCCCCGATAATACTCTCCTCCTTTTCAGCCTTTCTCAAAATGGTCAATCTTCAGCACTTCGCGATCGACGACGTGAAGTCCTCGCAGCTCTCGGCCAACAATCAGTCGGCGACTGTCTACGACGCTTGCATCGATAACTCCAACCTGATGTAAGCCAATAATTTTTCCATCATCTGAAAGTACTTCTTTCCAGGCACTACATGTCGTCCGAGAACAGCCAATGGCTCTCCATCGTCAAGTTCTCCGTCAACTTCGAGAACTTCCACGAGGCCGTCACCCACAACAACATCATCACCGGGCTCGTCGAGAAGTTCACGTCGATGGGAATCAAGTCGAACGGACGCAAGAGCACTCTCCGTGTCACCTTCCTCGTCAACGTCATCGACCACCACGAGGACCAGAGGAGAGCGGAGGAGGAGGAAGAGGAGAGGAAGCAGGGAGAGGCCGCCGCCTACTTCCGGGAGGCCCTCCTCGAGGAGCTGCCCCAGCACTCTAAGAGGGACGAGCACCTCGTCGACCAGGCTGAGATTGTCAGTTTTCTCTCCATTATTATTTCATTGCATACAGTTACGAAATTATTTCAGGCCGGGAAAATCATTGAAATAAAGGCAAGTGTTAATGCAATGCGAAATGTGTCTTGTGGCATGATAGATGTTTTGCTATGCTTGCTAACTATTGGGAAGAAAACGTTTGCAGGCCGCCAAGAAGATCCGCAAGTGCATAAGCGACAAGCTGGCCGCCGTCGAAGTCATCGCCCACGTGCTCGTGTGCAACAGGAACAAGCCCCTCATGCAGGTATCGTTGCAGTTCGTAGACACACTGAAACTCTCTCCCCCTGTCTCTAATCGACCATGACAACAGAAACTCAATAGCAAAAGATAGAAAAATCACTTGAACTGGTATCCTCGATAGGTGGACCTGCTGGGAGCGGAGAAGCTGGAGCTGTGGCGTCTTCCCTCGGATGCTCGTCTGATGAGCGAGAAGCTATCGTCCCTCCACGTCTACCAGGTCGACGACCCGACCGAGAAGCGATTCTCCCGCATCTACGTCCGCGAGATCGTCGAGCTGCCCATTCGCCCGGAGACACCCGAATTGTTAGATACTTTGAGCGTAATCAATCAATACTCCCCTGAATATCAGATCAATATTTGGCAATTTTAGCGAGCTGGAAGTGGAGCGGGCGATCGTGTCGCAGATGGATCGCGCCTGTGGAGCCATCAACGTCACCATGAGCCAGAAAATTGAGGCTACCAAGAATGTGAGGGAACTCGAGGTGAAATTCTCTTGGCGTTGTAAACGGTGAGACGTTTAGCGCCGCGCCAGTATATGGTACACAGAAGCAGAAAGAGAAACTCCCCAGGTATCCCCACAAGGCGATGCTCGAAAGTTCCCATTTTGAGTTTGCGTGCCTTTATCATTCGTTTCAACAGCATGTTCGAGAAACTGACAGCCCATGTCGTATGACCCGTATCCGTGCATAACAATATGGAGAGACTCTTAACCGTAGCATGACCATCGTGTCGTGAAGTAGCGTGACAAATGTTGTGGTCAGTTCTGAACGATCATTGCAGGCCGTCTTCGTCGGAAATCACCTTCTTCTCTCCGTGACTTTCCCCAAGATGCCATCTTGCTTCACCAAGGTACAATCGTCCTAGAGGGGCATGCTGATTGAAAGCTATTGAAGGACAACGAAGAGATTCTCGACGAGATCTTCGTGGATGCCATCAAGAGGATGAGGCCCATTCTCTTCAAGCACCACGTCACCGAAGTGGAGGTCGTCTATGCCAAGGTGAGCAGCGGCGACTAATAAAGTGGTGACCAATATATCTGCAGGTTGACTCCATCGACGGCTCCGAGCGTCCTTCTGCCATGAAGCGACGCGTGAAGTATCTCGACAAGACCGGAGTCACCCCCGAGTTCGGCATCTACGACGAGTGCAAGAAGGTTGCGATATTTATAATTGCTCTCAGGAACTGTCCCATTTCAGAACATCAGGCCGGTCGCCCGATCGTTCCAACTGTACGAGCCGGAGCTCTCCATGCACCACCCCATCAAGAAGATCGAGAAGAAGCGCAGTCAGACCCGCAACAGCAAGACCACCTACGTATGCTCTCACTGAAAAATAACAGCAAGAATACCTGCAGGTCTACGACTACCCGATGCTCTTCGGACGCGCCTGCCTGAAGCAGTGGAAGAACCTCCAGCGACAGGACAAGGAACCCGAGCTGTTCGCAGGGCAGTTCAAGAGGCTGCGGCCTGAGCAGCAGGAGGCCTTCCTTCGCGCAGACTACAGGCGATTCTACGACGAGGTTGACACAACGATATATTCAATAACAAATATTTGTAAAGGCCGAGCTGGTCTTCATCCCCGGCCGCAGCTCCCTCGAGCTCATGGAGGACAAGGGAAAGCTGAAGGAGCGCGCTGACAACTGCAGCAACGAGACTGGAATGGTACAATTGCAATTTTCAAAGATTTTATGATCAACGAAATTTGATAGGTGGCCTGGAAGCTGAAGTTGTACACGCCTGAGAAGCCGCACGGCTACACCTTCATCCTCATCGCCAACGACCTCACCGTCCAACAGGGTTCCTTCGCCACCGCCGAGGACGACGTCTACTCCCTCGCCAGCCAGTACTCGAGGAAGTACAAGGTGAATATGCCAAAAAAGATTTACAACAACCAAGATGCAAAACATATATTTGATTATAACCAAACACTTCGAATTTAAAAAGCTCGTGAAAATCATGAATTTTGTCGCTTTCAGCTTCCCCGTGTCAACATGTCCTGCAACTCGGGTGCTCGCATCGGCCTCGCCGAAGACGTCGCTAAGCTCTTCCGCGTCAAGTTCCGCGACAACAATAATCTCGAGGAGGGCTTCGAATATCTGTTCCTCGAGCCCTCGGACTACGAGGCTGTCAAGGACCAGGTCGTCGCTGACAAACTCCCCAACGGCACCTACAAGCTGCGTGCTGTTGTCGGACGAGCGGTCAGTTTAAAATGATTGTTATTGAACTTCCCAGGGCTTCTCTAGCTTTCCACATTCACAATTTCGCTCGATATTTAGAAAAAGAAAAATATTTTTAAATGAATAGAATGCAGTCGATACAGAACATCGCTTGAGTCGATTTGGAATTTTATTGAATATGTGTTTGCTTGCAGAACGAGATGATCGGCGTGGAGAACCTGCAAGGATCCGGACTGATTGCCGGAGAGACATCGGCTGCCTACGATGAGGTGCCGACGTACTGCTTCGTGACTGGCCGATCCGTCGGCATCGGAGCCTACACCGCCCGCCTCGCCCACCGAATCGTCCAGGCCCGCTCCTCCCACATCATCCTCACTGGTGCACAAGCCCTCAACACTGTGCTCGGCAAGGAGGTGAGCTAATGTACAAGATCTGTATTTGATAGTGTATTAGTAGCTGCAAAATGTTTGAGAGTTTAATGGACTTGACATTATAACTCTGTTAGCGTGGATATGCATGTATCATGATTCGTTCCAGGTGTACACGTCGAACAACCAGCTCGGAGGTATCGAGATCATGTACAACAACGGAGTGACGCACGCTGTCGTCGAGAACGACTTCGAGGGCGTCGCCGTCATCATCCACTGGATGGGATACCTCCCGGACATTGTGAGATTCAACCCAGAACAATGATAATTAGTTTATTTTAGACGCCGACCTTCCCCTACGTCACTTCCTTCGGTGTGGACTCCGCCCCTCGGCCCGTGACATACAACGTCGAGCAGAACAAGCAGTATGACATCAGGTAAAGGAAGACCATCGTGAATTCCTACCATGGATTATACAGGGAACTCATCGACTCGCGTGGCTCCGACGAATTTTCCGGAATCTGCGACTCTCATTCTTTCAACGAAATCATGAACGACTGGGCCAAGACGATCATCGGTACTGATTAGTTCTGGAACTATCTAAGAATCCATTTCAGCCGGACGCGCCCGCCTCTGCGGAATGCCCATCGGAGTTGTGTCATCGGAACTTCGCAACGTCTGCTCGACTGTCCCTGCTGACCCGGCCACGCCGCACTCCCAGTCCATCGACATCCACCAAGCAGGACAGGTAATGCGCACCCATTCTCATGCGTGTTGACGACTATTAAGATAAATATTTTAAACAGAGGAAGGCGAGCGTACTGCTATAATTCTATTCACAATATATCGTCCCTTACAGGTGTGGTTCCCTGACTCGGCCTTCAAGACGGCGGAGGTCATCGGCGACTTCAACCGCGAGGGTCTCCCTCTCCTGTTCTTCGCGTCGCTCCGAGGATTCTCCGGAGGCCAGAAGGACATGTACGAGATGGTGCTCAAGTTCGGAGCTCACATCGTCGATGCCCTTCGGCAGTACAAGCAGCCGGTGAGTGGTCTTCTATTGGCATCAACCAATATCTTTCCAATATTGGGCATCGTCTTTACTTTTGCTCGTTCTTTACATGTATTGTCTTTACAGGTTATCATCTACATCCCTGTCCACGGCGAACTTCGTGGTGGCGCGTGGGCGGTGCTCGACTCCAAGATCAACCCCGGCTTCATCACGATGATTGCCGATTCGCGCGCCCGCGGTGGCATCCTCGAGCCCTCCGCCATCGTCAAGATCAAGCTCCGCGGCGACAAGCTCCTCGCAGTGCAGAAGCGCAACGACGAGATCATGGCCAACCTCCACAAAGATCTCCAGGACGAGGACCGGGTACGGATCCTCCATCCATTCCTCTTCTAACTATTGATTCAGACGACATCCGAGAAGGCGCAGATCCAGAAGCACATCCAGGAGCGCAGCAAGAAGCTCGAGAAGGCCTACCGAGGCATCTCCGAGCAGTACGCCGACCTCCACGACAGGTTCCGTCTTGTTTGTTCTTTCCAACCACAGAAAGCAAATGGATCTCTGCGAGCTTTTTTAAATTAAATTTGAAGCAAATTGATCATGTATTTATTGGTATTTTCGGGCGTGGGATTTTACGATTTTAGTGTCCTGCAACATATGAATCTTGAACATTTTCTTGCAGGCCGGAGCGCATGAAGATCCGTAACGCCGTGCACCATGTCGTCGATCTGCGAGATACCCGAACACAATTCGCATCCATCTTCCGCCTCGAGATGGCCAAGGTCCAGGTGGTGAAGAGGTGAAGACTCCTTATCCATTTCATATCCTACATATTCTGTTACAGGTACCTCGAAGTCGCCGACCGCACCTCCACTTACCAAAGCGCAATGAGCTGGATCAACGAAAGGCTACAGGGAGATCGAGCTCCCCAGAGTCCCACTGACCAGTACACGTTCGTTGAATTACCAAGTAAAAAGAATATAAGGGATATATTTGAAGGGTGCTCGAACGCGCGGTTACCAGTGGCGAGGTCGATGCATGGCTGAAGGCAGTGAGGGAAAGCAGCGTTGACAAGTATGCAAAATTATTTTATCTCCTTCGTCTCCTCTTTCATCCCCATCTGCTTCTACCATCTATTTTTCCTCCCATTTATCCTACCCGACCTTTCATCTTCTCTTTCCTCCCGCATCATCCTCCTGTTCTTCTGTCCCCCTTCAATCTTTCCTACCTCCTTTCCTTCCCACTCCACTCCTTCCCTATCCAAATCTTCACACCAATCCCCCACACCACAAATTACAGGGAGCTCGAGGAGATGTCCGACGACGAAATCCGCGAACTCAGGAAGCGGATAGAGCTCATGGCTGTCAAGCGCAAATTTTCCCTATAGAAAAAACGCCGACGACAGTAATTCTCCGCGGGGCTCAGAACGACTTCTTTAGACCATCTTTATGCATCTCGATTGATTGATGTACAAATCTCTTCCTGTGGTTGCCAGTGATATCACTTCTACTATACCGCATTTATGTTCCCATTCCAACTGTTATCTTCATTCCACGCATGCAACCATTTGAAGGTTCCAAGGCAGAATCTCGTGATTAATAGCATTATTTATTTATAGCCAACGTTTTAGTGCCTTACTCCGCACATTACTTGTTTAATAGATCGGTTGCATTTTATGGCATATTAGCATTCTTATACCAATACGGTCAATAATGAGGCGTTGAAGCAATTTGTCATTACATAGCATTTGACAACCAACCGTTGCATAAGATACCTCATGGCTACTTATCATTAGTTTTCAGTGTCGCCGGATAGCAATAAATAGATTGAAAGAGTATCATTAGTACCGTTTTTGTTTGAATAGCAATCACTTTGAATAGGATTTATCTTGCCAAACTCAGAACTCAATGCTTGTCGTGACCTTAAATTAGTCTCCATTTGAACGCTGCCCTCTCCTCTCAGTCTCATGTGATGCGTTCGTTTTGCTCAAATAGAAAATAAACGTGCATGAAGTGCCTTGCTGTCGACTTAGTTTCCAGTTTGGAAAATCGCATTTTTGAATCTTGATCCCAATCCAACGAGCTATTATGAGTTTTCAGTAGAGAAAATTGTACTTCTTTCTCTGTACTTTACTGGAAATTGTGTTGTTTTGATGCCTAGTGCACTTAGTGAACGGGATTCTTTATTGTGATTGCCCCTTATCCCCCCGTTGTTCTCACATCCCCCTAATAAATTGATGCAAGCACAGCATTCATCGACAATAAGACATATTAACGGACATAGAAAGCCCATGTGATGTCACCATATGAATGGATTCATGATGTGCCAGGAACACATTGTTTTTATAAGGTCTTCAAATGAGACTTCGTGGCCGTCAAAGTTGAGTGTAGACGAATATCTTTATTCCAACATTGATTACAAAACATGTAAGTGCGCAAATATTCACACGAATCGCTTCGCTCAACGCCGAGTTCCGTCTTCGAAGAACACGCCTCCATCGATCGCGCAGTACTTGGGGCAGATTCCGCGCTCTCCGGGTCCACCGGGAGGTCCTGCAGGTCCCGGGGCGCCCGGATTTCCGTCGGCGCCAGGCTGTCCATCGGGCCCGGGTGGTCCTTTGGGTCCAGGAGATCCGGGCTGACCATCGAGGCCAGGTTGTCCGGGTGGACCAGGAGGTCCCTGAGGACCGGGCGCTCCTTGAGGTCCAGGCTCTCCTGGGACCAGGGGCTCCGACTGCGCGGGAATTCCGGACTCCCCAGGTGCTCCAGGGGCTCCAGGATTTCCGGGAGGTCCAGGAGGTCCCTTGGGTCCGGGCTCTCCAGGGGCAGCATCCTGACCGGGCGAACCGGGCTGGCCAGGCTGTCCGGCATCTCCGGGCGCTCCAAGAGATCCGGGAGGGCCAGGAGGGCCCTGTGGGCAGGGCTTGCAAGGAGGAGGAGTGATAGCCTCGCACGGCTGCTGAGGAGGTCGTCCGGGGTTGCCAGGGAGTCCAGGGGCCCCAGGCTTTCCCGGTCTTCCGGGCTTTCCGGGAGTTCCAGCGGTTCCCGGTGGCCCGGGAAGACAGCAGGCTTCGCAAGATCCGGTGGCCTGGTTGTTGCGCACTCCTGCTTCTCCATATCCGGATTGACGAGCCGTGCGGTTGGAACTGGGGACGGTCTTCAGATGGTGGACCTCTGACCAGATATCCTTGGCTGACCCCTGCAATGCTTACCATTAGGGGGTACTATCATCCACTCTATCCGCTGTTCCTTTTAAACAGACGACAATTGCATACGCAGTTTCCATCCTTTTTTTTAGAGTACGATCCAAGTGGGCTATTAGGCGGTATCTCGATGGTCGAGAGGTTGATGTGCTCCAACCCGACAAAGATACTTGGAACCTCAAGTGGAGGGCCGTGGGCGTGTGTTATTTAGTACTAACTCGTCCTCTCAGAATAAGCGAGAGGAGCCGATGAAATTGCAATGGCGTGAAGTGCATCGAGCCTCACAATTAAACGCCAACCGGTTTCGCGCCTTCAGATCTCTTCACCGGCGAGATATGAAAGTGAAAGCCGTCCCATGTCGGGATTCGCTTATGTTGTGTCTCGTCACCAAACCACATCCTTCATAATCTACTCCCGACATGTTATGTCTCGTATGAAATCAACTTGAAAAGGAATGTGTAGCAATTTCGGTATTCGTTCTAGCATCGAATGCTTTGAATTTCTCACCTTGCAGAAAGTGATTTCGTTGCTCATGGTTCTCTTGACGTGATGGACATAGTTGTATACCATGGGCAGCGTCACGCACACCGACAGCACTGCCACCACCTGAGGAAACAACACTTTAATTTCTATCCTCTTTAAATTCATTGGTTTAGATTTACAACTCATATATTACTTACCGAAAATGTGACGGCTGAATATGCAACGAAGCGATACGCTTTTATCCGGGTCTCGAGGTCCATTCTGAAATCGAACGTGTTCAAGTGGCAACTAATCGAGAGTCGGGGACATGCGCCAATTCAGCAAATGCATCGAAGTTCGAGGGGAAAGCAGACGCAAGAGGTAAGGCTGAAGAGCACTGAGATTGGTGGCTCCTCCTCCTTCTGGGCGCAATTTATAGTGCCTCCGTCATCTCTCCATCGCAAACCGGCTGTCCCCTCCCGTCTACCACTTCGAATGAGACTCATTTAATGCTGTAGAATTTACAGTAGAAACAGTCGGGGCCACAGCGTACTCATTAATTTTGAGGTTGAATTTGAGGTTAAATCTATTTTAATAAAGTTATGTTTTGAAAATAGTCGGACTGTAATACCTTCGGTGCGAAACATGTGCACGCTAAACAGAGTAACGGCGGGATTTGTGGAACCTGCCGAGTACCTTTAAATTGCGATCCGGAATGTCTTTCATCTCTTCATTCTCAGGGATAACGGAAAAAATGGATCTCAAATATGCTAAGCCTCAATCTTCTTTTTAATATTAAACTTTCTGCCCGCAATCAACATGCTTTCAACATTTTAAATTGTTCGAAGTTAAATAACCATTGCAGTATTTCCCACGCATTGTTCTGGATCTGTTGTGTGAATGGGGTACACAGCGGCAGGGAGCAAGACGCCTCTTACTCCCTCGCTATCCACTTTCGTCTGACTCTCAGATTGTGGAGGAGATGCTCCTCCGATGGAAGGATGAATGGAGGCAGACCGGTATGGCGGCCTCCGTCTCTTTCTCTTACTCATCTTCCAATTACTGATTGCTATCGCGCGGAGGCTCCCATGGAATGTCCCCCAGATCCCAATTCTGAATTCTTCCCCCTTCTCTCCATACACGAAACAAGTATTTACTGAACATGCGAACACAAAAATTACATCCGTGGTGAGTGCGTATAAAACTTGGCAAAATAAACATACACAAAGCGAAAGGAAGGAATCTTAATCTGCGGGCAGCAGGGAAACAACGCGTTTTTGACAAACTCGACAATAGTTTTCCTAAGCTTTCAACGGGATAAAGCAGTTATTACTCGGATCATCGAACAACCCGAATTCGGGCAATGAAGGCGAACATATTATCTTTTATATACGAAGATAGGGCTACTTATGCAGTCGTCTTCTCAATGTTCTTCCACTTTTTCAGTAGCGAATTCGTGGATGGACAGTGTATGAAATCTTTCTTGGGTGGTTCAATGGCGGATGGCTGTAAAGCATAAGTATTTGCTGGAAATAAGATAGCCTGCATTACCTCTTCTTCTTCAGATAGCCCCTTCTTGCTCAATTGTCTCTGAAGTCGTTCTCGAAGCGAGGCAAACGAGAAATCCTCCTTGTTTGCAAGCGTGTCCTCTTCATCTTCGGTGACTTCGAAGTAAGAATTCCTGCAGATCGTGGAATATGCAACGCGTATAGTTTCACGCGAGTTGGCTTAAGTAATTCACAACTCTATTAGAACGACATATCATGATAATGAGTCGGGTATTTACAAACATTACAATTGTTGAAAAATCTTACTTTCTTCGAGCCTTCGCCAGTTCATCTCGCCGAGATTCTTCTGACGCGGTGCGCTCCATTCGAGAGGTAGTGGCATTCTTAATCAAAATTTCACCTAGTTGTAATAAAACCAGTCGGACTCGGCACCGCTCCGCGGCGCCGACTCCGACTGCATACACCTCAAACTTGGGTAATTAAACCGGTGTGACGTCACAGCCCCGCCCCCTACCTCAAACTTGGGTAATTAAACCGGTGACGTCACAGGAGTGAGGGGAGGAGCGATTACACAATATTGCGCAATCGATGACGTCACAGGTGTAACAAACGCACAACGCGATTATTAAGGTAAATGATATCGACTAGAAACCTTCTTCGATTCCGAAATCTTTTCCGTTTCTATCTGGCTCTCATCGGCGAATCGGACGTGACGAAACTGCAATGTTCCTTTTTACTTCACACAGTATTTTTCATACCTGGCTCTCTTCTTCTTTCCGCTTGGCCTTGGCTCGGACTTCTTTGAGCACCTGGATATCATCAGCGATTGAAGGAGGATACGCAATGATCGGAGACGAACGCTCCATGGAACTTTGCCGAGGCTGCAACTCTCTCGCTATGAACTTGTTTAAGATAAGAGATGCAACCTTAGTTAATGTTGAGGAACCGGAATTGTTTTTGGGCTCGGTCCGAATTAGAGTTGCTGTGACGATCTTCGGCTTTTGCTAGAAAAATAATGTCCTTCTGAGATTGGAATTGCTTACTGTGACAGCGGAAGTACGCGATTCCGACTCCGATCGTAGAGCTGGCTTCTTCGGTTCGCTATTTGTCAAATCTTCCTTGAGGGACACTTTCTTCTTGAGCCCTGCGGAAAGCGAGCGCTCAACGTCTCGCCCGCGGTCAGTGATCGCCTGCAGACAGGAATAGATACTGTCCAATCAGCGAATGATACCTTCTTCTTTTTGGGAAGGATTGGTTCTGCTTTTTCCTCCGGGAGAGCTTCGATTATGGCCTCTGATTTCTCTGGAAGAAAGTCTTGGGATGATACTTTGTCTTGGAATACTTTCTGAAGGAATGGAGACGTTATTCTCTGTCTTCTGATCGCCTCCGATCTTGCTTGACTTCTTGACAACTGTCTTCTTTATCGCTGGCTTGCTAATATCTTCCGCTTCCGAAGGATCTTCCTTGACATTGACCTTCAAAGCATGTTCGTCAATGCATATTCGATATGAATGGATGCAGACCTGCATTTGAGCCTTTGTGTCCGCTGTCCTCTCAGACGAGCGGCTCTTTTGATATGAGCGAACAGAAGACTTTGCAACGACTTCCGCCAGCTGAAAAACATTATGCTATAAGATGCAAGAATGTCTAGTAAAACGCTCCAGGACAATTGTTCTACCTCCTTGGACATATTGTCACTGGCGAATCAAGTCCCGCTCACTGTACTGGTCAGTGACATTAGAAATATTGACTCACAATCCGAGGCCAATGGAAATATTTTACCTTTGCCTCCTTAGCCATCTTCGCAGTAGTGGACGTGGTGGACGGAAGAGTACCACTTTGCTCGGGGACCTGCCATGAATGTTTGAAATGGATATCCTTTCGAAGAGATAGAGAAAACATCTGTTGAAAGAGTTTTAGGAAGATGCAAAAAAAGTCTTTGAACAGAACACTCATATTGCAAGTTGCTAACCTTGGTGAGAACGGTTGACGATATTGAGCTGTCCGTGGACTTCATCGATGAGGAGTTGCGGTGGATCTTCGTGTGGCGCCTTTCCTCTTTCTCTCGCTCTTTTTCGTTTGCCATGTTTTCCATGCGGGCGATTCTTTCTGCGAGTGGCGATGCCTGAGCACGTCTCCGCACCTGAGCAAGGCAATGTGATCCATATCCATAAACAGTTTGACATACCAGTGCAGCCTTCTCAGCCTCAACCTCGGGAGGCAGCTGATCTTTAGGTACAGCAATCACCTTAAAAACAGATGAAACAGATAAGGAATAGAATCAACCTCAGTGCTGCGCCTGCTTTCGCAAACTTCGTCAGCATTGTGCTTTTCCTGCCTCCATACTCGTTTTTTCTTGGCACCCTCAGCGGAGATGCTTTGCTTTCTTCAAAGTGAATCATTGATTTGAACAACGCAACATGCAAACAAACCTTGCAGGAGCTATGAGCTCCGAAGAGGGAGCTGCAGCAGGCTGTGCCGCAATCGTCTGACATATTACAAATTATTAAATAATTTGAAACTTCCAACTTTTTGCGGAGATTTCAGCCTGCTTGGTTCAGTAGTAGGTCGAGGTGTTGTCTGAGCGCTGGCTGGAGTGGGAGGATGAACTGTGATCTCTGGAGGTTTCAGAGGAGTCACGTCGCGCTCTGAAAAATAATTGTCGCCGAAATGTTCTTTGATGCGTGACAGTGTGCTAATAGATGAGTAATCAATCTCTTTGCAAAAAAGAGATTGATTACTAATACGCCGAATGTTCTGAGTAGCCTTGCATGGTTAATAATTTGTTTATATCAAAGGAATTAATGTAGTATGTAATTTTACCCGCGCGACTAAACTGGGCGACCCTTGCAGCCAAAGAGCTTGAAGCTGATGATTTTACCCTCCTCGTTTTCTTGTCCTGTAATGTCATGGTTTCAGTTGCAAAACATGTGCTCATACCTCGGGCGAATCCAACGATGACTCAGTATTCGACTCCTCGGAGATTTTCGTCGCGCTGAGGCTCTTACTCCCTTTCTTTGCTGGATCTCGTGGGCGGAGGCGTGAAATTTTTTCTGCAATTGACTGTAACCGATTCAGGACGGGATTCTTACTTTGACCAGCATCGGGAGATGGATCTGCTCGTTTTTTCTTTATGCCGGAAGTCTCCGAAGTGTCAAGCTTAGCCTGTTCTGATTCTTTCCCTTCTTGTGGAACGACTTCCTCCACGATCGCGGGCACATCCATGGTCGGGGTGGGCGACTTGTGCCGTCGAGTGATCATCTATTATAATGTCGCAATCCTAATTCCAAAATAGTTCAAACCATCTCTCCGGTACTGCTCTTCTTCACGATCTTTGGCGGTTTCTCCTGTGAAGTCGTTGCCATGGAAGTCGCTTCTTGTTTTGTCCGCTTCTTCTGCACCTTAAGAAAACGTGTAACTACGAGAAACGAAGTAAACTAGTTAAGACCTCAAAAACTGTCTCCCTTGCGGACAAGAGCACATACTGCAAGGAAGACTAATACGGTCGAATGTTCTCCCTTCTATTGCTGATGGGATTGCAAGTGGAAGCCCTATTTGAGTACGTCAAAGAATCTCCATTGGGCTAGTCCTAGACCCATAATCCCCTGAAGCCTGTAATTCCTTTCACGACAAAATTAATTTGGAATCTTGTACTTGCAATTAGAAAGCTGTCAACCACAAAAACTAAATTATTTTAATAGACAAATCGAAATTCCAACCTTTTCTTTAGTGTCATCGGAATCCTTTAGAAGGGGCAGCGGAACGTGATTCTCGGTGGCGTTATCGACGGTTTCGGTCCTGTAGTATTGTTCGTTTAAAAGTTACACATTTCTAATGCAATACCGACTGATAAACATCTAAAAACGTGTTTAGGAGAAAAAAACGGTATCTATGAACGTAACAGAACCTTCTCACTTTTTTATCTTCTTCTCTCGTGGCCGCTCTGTTCCGCTTGAAGTAGTGGTAAGATTCTTTTTCTTCTTTTTCTTGGGCTTCTCCTGCTCGGAGGATACGGGAGACTCGGCACTCGACGTCCTCACAGTCGCATCAGCAGTCGCTTGCTCATTCTCACTTTCAATCTTCGGTATCTCGGCATTCGGCTAAACCCAAGCTATGCTAACATGGCATTCAGCTCACCTTTGAGAGGAGACTTCCCATGACGTCACCTTCGGCAATTTCAATCGAGGGTTGAGCGGGTACCTGATTCTAATTTTGGCTTGTGGTAAATTCCTACGCCCGAAATATTCTACCACATAATTAGTTGCTCAAGAAGTCGAGCATCACTATTGTCTAGAGCCCAAGCAATTCTAATTTCCCGTTCCACGACACTGTGTTCATCTCATAGTCCCCTTCTGTATCTTCGGAACAAAAAGGGCTACGAAGATGAAATTTTGCATGCCAGTTGGACCTCGATTCCAACCCAAGCCCGCAACATTTGAGCAACAAACTCTTTGATAACACAGAGATACAGGAACCTGACGTTATGCCTCCCGATCGAAAATTTAGAATTGCTTGGGCACTTGACAATAGCGAATTAAGTTCGCGCATGTGAAAAATAAAAAACTGTTTTGTCCCGCACAACATACAAACCTTTGCTTCAGCAAAATATGCCTCTCCAGTTGCAGAATGTCGCTTTCGTAGATCAAATAGTATCCTCCTGAAGTCGACGTAGCACATCACAGCGAAAGCCAATTTCTGAAAAAATAAAAATTATCAAGGGCCTTGTACTTGATTTTACTGATAAGACAATGAAATTCTTACCCTGAAGCGCCGTCGAATAATGTAGCGCTTGAGATTGGCTGTCTTGATCTCGGCATCATCAACGGAGGGCTAAATACACTCTCATTGAACTGTCTCAATCTTTCTTCAGTTATTGCCGCTCAGATCGAGACTGTGTGCTTAATTACAAATCTAACAATCACATTGTACGATACGATATTGGGCTACCAAAGTTAAATAATTATATTTAGTCCCATAGTGGGGTCGTAGCATTCAGAGCCCATTCTAATTGGTGAATTCACACAGCCGACCCACGAAGTGTATATTACAGCTATCGGAATACATACTCAAAAGAGAAAAATCAGATTTAAAAACGTCTACTCAGCATCTTCGAGGGCCCGTTCTGTCTATGACGCATTACAAAATACGATACAGAAGTACCACTGGACTTTCTGCCTTGGCATGAGAGGCGTGTTCTTCCTTTCTCGAAAAACATCAATGTTTTATTAACGACTAAGTGCTAGTTTATTTATCTACAAGTGAAATATTTAATTTCATTCACCTGAGGAAGTGTTTCAATGGAAGCGGCAGCGCGGGCCTCGACTATCCAAGGGTGTTGAAGACACTCCTTTGGGTACATGCGATTCCTGAAACGGCATTTACATATCTTCAGTGAAGAAATAGTTACAAACCCGTCATCGGATGTTTCTGTGGACAGCTTGTCTGAGTTGGACAATTGGAAGGGAGTGACGCCCATGTGGTCTCCCAGCCATTTCTAACAGCGACATGCATTTCTAAGTTGGGCCAAATGCGTAGGCAGCGAATGTCTTAGGAAAAGAACGAGTGCCTGCTTTCTTTCCCCCTTCTCAACAGCTATACGAACTGGGTGGCCACTTAACGAACTGGGAGGCCATTAAAAATGTACATCCAGGAAGCTACTTCCTAAATGACTGGCTATTGTTGAGGCAGCTATTGAAGGTAGCATAGCTTCAGAATTTTAATCCTCCCATCCCCTTTCATATTCTATGCAGTTTTGACAAATAGAGACAGAATTAGGCAAGATATAATGAGTATGTGTGCATGCGAAACTTACGATTTTTCGTAGGAGAGCAGATTGCGGATGAAAGTCTTGGCCGATTCCGATACGATGTCGAATTCCTCAGTGAACTCCCACTCGCCTGAAAGCTTTTAAATTAGTCACTCGTAATTACTTCTTCAGACACATCTGAAATATTGAATCAAATCACCTGGGATGGAGTTAAGTGGAATAATAAAAAAAGTACCGCGTTCCACATTGACATATGTTTCGGCCACGTTGTCGCCGAGGAATGGAGAATATCCGGAAAGTCTGCAAATTCTCGATATTACAATTCCTAACCTTAATCGCGCTTACAAAATATAAGTAATGACTCCCACGCTCCACATATCTGTTCGGTAGTCCAGTGGTTCGTACTTGATGACCTGAACAGCCCATCAAATCACTGTCAGTTTCTCCACAAGATACCTCAGGAGCAGCGAATTCGGGAGTTCCTGCCATGTAGTACAGATCCTTACTGCCATCATAATATTGAGCGAGTCCAAAGTCGATCAGCTTTACTCGATTACCCGATTCGGAAACGCACATGATGTTTTCCGGCTGAAATA
>JACMIG010000726.1:0-27347 GCA_014805385.1 Levipalatum texanum
AAAAAATACAGGGAATGTAGCCCTTCGAACGGGGAATTTTTTCCGATGTTCAATTTATGCGGACTAGGGTAAACTTTTTGAGCATTAAATGAATATATGTCTTTTTATAATAAATCTTTCTCGTTTTTTTGCCAGCAACTGCGCGAATATCAAACTTTTGTAAATATTTGAACACAGGTTTTGTAGAGCTTTTTTTCGGGCAACAAAATGACGGGAAGCTTTTCTTTCGCAGGACCTGTATGTAAAAGATAGAAAATCAGAAACAAAGTCAACTTTTTTGCTTGCCAAAATGCAGAAAAAGCATCGTATCTCTCTACAGGGGTGAGGTAGCAAAATGAACAATGGCTCAAATTGTTCCTTTGGGACCCGGCCATGTTACGAAAATCACCACTGGTCCGGACGGCATGATTTTTTTACCGGGGTTCACCAGAGGTTCCTTCATTTTACCGGAGATGCTGTGTTAATTTGAATCAACCACTCACAATCATGTTGCAGGCTGGTATCGCGTACATGGCCTCCCTCGTCGGCGTCGTCCTTTACTCTATAATCGTCACCAACAACCGCATCAATGGCGTTCCATGAACATCAAATCTTCGGAAGCGTAGTTGTTCCCGACTAGATCTCATACCATAGATCTGTACATTCGCAGTCCCAGTCAATAGTACTCGAACAGTCATAATCGGTTCTTGCCATGAATCTCACACCAGCGCTTTCATCGCCCTCAAAGTGTTCCATACATCACCATGATAAATAGATTAAATCTAAACTTGTTTACCCCAGTGTGCCCTCCCTGTTTGTGGTGCTCCAATTGCCATCTACTAAACGAGAATGGTTATTAGGGAGGGAACGTCACTGCCGATGGGAACAGGCCGCGTCTCCCTCCACCGCCCGCCCGTGTCCTTCTGCATTGTTGTCGGATCATGATTTCGCAAGGGGGGGACGGCCATGGGTAGGAATCAGCTGTTCTCTCCGGGTCAGTTGCTGTCTTCTCCCCTGGCCCTCGTCGACTCCTCCTTCTACTCCTTCCCTCCCTCCTCCTTGTCCCATCCATCCTCACCTCTTCGCATTACTCGGCAGTTGCTTTACAGCCACCGTCTGTTTACTCTCTTGACCGATACGAGACTGTTCATCAATCACTCCCCACTTCCACCTCCACCTTCCCCAATTCCCCTTATATTTCCGCCCTCCATTTGGACTTTTACGCCACTTTGATTGCGATGATCGCGTCAGATACAGTAATCTTCGTTCGCCTAGTCTAATAATAAGTTCCCGTTGTGGCACAAGGCTGTACAGTACTCAACGTCTGACCTCGAATGACGTTACAAAGCGCTGCTCGCCGTGTTCTCACACAATGTCACGTACACTAATGATGTCGAATCGAGAATAGCACGAAGACTATTTTGGGTAACTTCTGTTCGTCTTCTCCACTACTATGGTAGGTGAATGTAATCTGTCATTGTTTCACAGCTGATCCTCGGGGGACGAGGAGAGGGAGCCAGAGGGAACGAGTCGGCCGTGATCGCTCTCTGCATGGTACTTCGTGCTAGGAACGACGAGATCGCACGATCTAAGAGAGTGCAGAGTGAGAGACAAAGGGAGAGCACGAGGTCCCATAACAGAATCGAAGGATGTTGTCACTAATGGCTACCGATCAGTGAACATCTCTCCCTCGCCCCCTATCGAAGTGTCTGGAAACTATCTTTTAATGGCATCTGCACTTCCTGTTTCATTCTCTCGTCCCTCGCCTTCATTTTGTCTCTTCTTCACAATGGATTGTCCTCTTTCCTCTTTTGGTCGACACGCCGTTCTCTTCTGACTAACAGCTGGTGGGTAATCGATGGAGCGTGGATGGTTCCTCTAACGATGAGTAGTCACACCTCCTCGTTGTCTCCCTCCATTTCAACGACAACTTCGTCAAAGGGAAGCGGCCTAACCGAAACAGGTTGCTGGGCCAAACGCCTCTGCCTCGCCCCCGTCTTTCGTCTCTGATCTCTCGTCGCGAGTACTGACCCCAGCCGGGCCCCCTCCCCCAGTATCGCCTGTTCCTTCCCATAGAGGTCTCTCTGTCTGGGCGGGGGCATCGATCGATAGCCTATCGGTCAGTGAGCACGACGTCCGTCCATTCCCCTTCCCCCTTCCCTCCTCCCGTTGATCTGTCACTCGGCATTCAGGCAGTCTCCCATTTCACTTCACTTGCAGCTTCAGGAAGCTCGGAGGGAAGATTCCTTTCTATTTGCTCACTTGTCCTTTCGTCAGTGAAGGAGTGAACCATGGTGTCTTCCAGTCCTCTTTCCCTTGTTTCTCGTGAATCTCGGCATTTGCACCGTCGCCTCTTGACACTCCGCATCAGCTGTTCTCTTTTCGCTCCCTCCCGCATAATCGAAAACAATTCCATCATTCGTCACCTTGCGACTCTCTCGAATCTTCTGCCAGTCCCCCGCAGCTGTTCCTGATCCACTCCTCCCTCAGGCGTTCTTCTCTTACATCACGTGGTTGGTGATCCAATTCAGATCGGAGGCGGAACTCGCCTCGATTGTTCGTCCATTCCTCCGTCGTTTGATCGCGTCCCTCGATCCTACGTGCACTTTGGGAGAATGTCGCGGACTTTGATCCGCTTGGCAATCACGTTGCCTTCGTTGTCAGTGCTTCCTCCTCCTCCCATACCGTAACTAAGCGCCTCCCCTCATTGTCAATGCCACGCTGATCTCGATGAACGCCGCTACTCTTCGTAGTTCACTTCGGTTGTTTGCAGGCAGTGATGTCACTGCTTCCACTGACGGTATTTGACTGCATCCGCCGGGCCTACCGATCGGGCCTGGTGGAGAACTACGTACCAGCGGACGCGGCCTCCGCTCTGGCCGAGCGAATCATCGCATCTGCCTGCCTCTCTGACGTCATCAGGTCAGCCGGATATCTCTCCCCTCATCCTTTTCTCCTCTCCCGATCCGAAGAAGTGGGAGACAGATGTCGATGTTGACAAGAGAAAGATCATAAAAATATTCCAGATGGCGGAATGTATCGCGGGCCTTCCGGAATGCCGCTCAGCAAAGAATCGGAAGCTACTCCAAATTGACTGTCCGAGTGTACGATGGCCTCGCTGAGCTCCGGGATCAATGCGCCAATGGCAAAGGTGAGGGGGGATCGAGAAATGATATCCATATGCACTCTGCTCACCTCTCTGTGGGCATCGAAGTGTGACGAGCACAACTGTCGCGGAGGAGTCTATTCGTAGAGAGGTCGCAGGCCTCCTCAAATTACAAGGCAACTCTCGATCTCCCTAATGATCGATCGAGAGAGTCTCCCAGATACTCGGGAGCACACGGTATTAGCTCGTTGAGATTCCTGCACAAACAGTGACAAGGGCCGGGGCACTGTGTACCCCTTCGTCTTCTTCTTGCATAGAGCTTAGGCCGGGGGAAACAAAACGGAAAACAGCGCGAAACTCGTTGAGTTCACTGGCACAAACAAGAGTACGGTATTTCAGGGACGATGAAATGGCCCTCGGCTGCCAACGTCCTCGTTTGTGAGGTCTGCCCTGGAACAGTCGGGATATGTGTGGATTCCAAGTTGTGTTGGAAGGATGCCAAGGTAATCACTCCTTTTATTAATCCTTCGAATCATTATTTCATCAGACAATGATTGGGTACATCGCCGTATTTCGAGCATCGGCTGAGCAAGTCTTCATGGACTCCCCCATCATCGACCTCCTCCTCAAGCATGTCAGTTTTACCGTGTTTCCCAATCTGATCGTGCGATCGTAAAGTTGTTTGGTTCCCATGCAAGCGTTGCCATTTCTCGTTGTATTCTGGGAAGATAAGAAAATGCCGAGAGGGGAAACGGTGCTTTGTTGCTCTTCTCCACACGTGAGTGACAAGGAAAGTCGTGCACGTTGTGAAAGGGAATCGGGAAGCGGAAAACGGATATGACTGTTATGTAAACAGAATATTCGATTGGTGGGATGGAGAGAATTAATGAGGGCGTGATCCCATCAATCTTAGCACTCCCACCGAAACAGGAACACTGAGCCCTCGTGACCGCCTTCTCGTAGGTTACGACATTCAGTTGAAATAACCAAATTTGATTCAGAATTTATAATCTCAACAGACGATTAAATTAATATTTTTGCAGTTGAACAGTACGAAGGTGCACGCGTTGCTGCAGCTTCTCTCGGAGAAGCGCCGTTCTTCCTTCCTCTCGCACCTTCCCGTCGTGGGGACGACTGAGGATTCCAACGTCGTCATCCTACCCCAGAAGGCCTTCACTCAGCCCGTCGGTCCCTTCTTCCCCCGCCTCAAGCAGTTCACCGTCACCGCCAATGTAAGATCCCCACGTGCAGTTTTATCATAATGTTGTTGTGGTTAGTCATAGTAAAGAGCACGTTAGTTGGAAGTCAGCTACGTCGATGTAAAGATTTACGAGTGCACGTCGTGGCTAATCCTATCACGACCTCGCAAACTGCTGATACGTTGATGTGCATCTGAATCCCGATATCAGAGAAATGAACGCAGGCATTGCAGAAATCGCAGTTGTCGCACCTCGCGAGGGTTGTCAACTACGCCGTGGCAGTTGAGAACCTCTTCGAGAAGGACGCAATCGACCTCGTCTGTCTTCAGGTATCCATTTCTTTTCCTTCAATATGCGGTCCGCTGGGACTGAACCGGATCCGGCTACGGTAACTGAACGGACGCCCTTTGCTCCCATAGTCCTTCGATCTCGCGTCTTGCGACGATATGAGAGCAGCTGGGAACGGTTCGGGGGTGTGCAGGTGGAAGGGGAGAGAACTAGTTGGGAGAGGTAGCCGTCAAAGGAAAGCGATAGGAGAAGAGATAACACGTCGAATCGACACTCCTCTCACAAAAATTGCCCTCGAATGTGGTAGCAACCTAATCAGCACACATTTTGTGCTGTTTCTTGTTCCCTTTTTCCTAAAAATGGACTTTGCCCTCACAGAAAAATCCGGAAGCATCGTGCAGTGCATATGAGACACGAAAAAGACTTCTGCAACAATCTAAGAAGATTATTGTAAGGATTCACATATTAAAACAGCTAGATTATGGTGGAGTCACGATGGGGTTGTGCAAAAGTTGTATAATCCAGAGGGTGATCTTGGCGAATCTTCCTTAAAACGAAGAACAAAATAATATCGAACCAGAAGCATTGAAATAATAATCAAAAGGTGCATAGCTATACTTTCCTATAATAATTTAATCAAATATTTTTAGGTAATTCTTGGAGAGAGCTGGTGCCGCTCCAAGCAACCTCGACTATTTCGGCACGTTTCTTCGTTCAAGCAGTGGCTCGACGCCTCGTCCCTTGGCGTTAAGTATGTCCAGCAGTTTCAAGGAGACTCGTCCAAGAGGAAGAGATTCGTGAAGTGAATCGCCCACCTCTTTGATTGTCCTTACTTTAGAAAAATAGTTGTTGTTTGCTGTTAGACGTAGTGTTTTAGTGTGTTCGTTGATGCCTCAGGATCCATGCACACCAATCTGCTCATGTTGATTTCAACTTCCCTTCCCAAAGTGTTCCGTGTTCTCATTAGGATAGTTCCTCATCTCGGTAGTGACTTTAGTGCCTCCACATACGAGTCTCCAATTATATCGCTGGTCAAACATACTCCGAGGTACATATATGTAGCTGAATAAGCCTTCGGCGTGGTTTCCACTCCTCACGCTGCCGCCCAGGACCAGTTCATTTCTTGTTTGGTTGCCACGCAACCCAAGTAATAAACGACTTTATTTTTACGAGGACAATACCGCAATACACTGAGAAAACGCAATACACTGAGAAGGGAGAACTTTATTTTTGCAATGGCAATACCGCAGTACATTGAGAATGAAAATGGTAAGGATGACAATAGCAATGACACTTTCAATGGTTTACGTAATAAAATCTCCGCAGAGTCGCACCGAGAAGAAACCTGCACAATTTTATGGAGCTCCTCTAGTTGTGAGGTTACGGGAGTAAAATCGTTGAGCTAAGGGGGCATCATTGACTGATGGTTGGTTTTTTTTCGTCTTCCTCGTATTGGTCTAAAGGAGACAAAGAATTTCGAAATAGACATGTACACAAGAGTCAGCATAGTTCAGTTACGATGCATCTAGCGACTACATGCTAAGAAATTAGGTGTAAGGGCGGAATGTAAAGGTGTTTTGTACAAAAATGAAAACTGAAGGGACGTCATTGGATGCACAAGTTGAATGTACACAACCCATTTAGGATGCTGTATTTTTAAAGAGAAAATTTCCATATCCCTGTGGCATGAAGCATTGGACACAACATTATTTGTAAAACCTAAAATTAAGGGTAAATCGCGGAGGCTATTATTTGACACTTATACATGGACGTGGTGGGGTGTGGGTGATTCAGATCAGAAGAAGACGGCGTCGCAGGCGGTGGCCGTGCAGACGCGGTTGTTGTCATACTCGATGTTGGCGAATGTCCTCTGAGGCTGCAGGCGAGACGTCACCCCCGACGACGGCGCGTTCCAGTACAGAACGTAGCTCTTCCTGCAATATTTCTCTTCTTCAGTTTTCGTAATCTCTCGTTGCTATGCATTCGTCATTTTCATCCATAATCTATCATGATATTCATCTTCGTCACTTCCATCAGGTCCATTCCCCTCAATCCTCCTGCACTCAAATGTCCCCATCTTCCATCTCACCACTACACATACTCCAAAAGGAAATCACACAAGGTGATGGAAGGAGCAAAGACGTCCACGGCGAGCATACAATCGTACCTATTCCGCCTCTCCCCAGTTCCTTCGAAAGATCAAAACGTGTTAAATTTCTCGCTCCAGTATCGCAATTAAAATTCAGCTGTCGAGAATTGTGCTTGCCAGATTCTATCAAACTTTGAATGGAGTCCAATCATAGTAAAATGAGTGGCGTGCTCATGGAAACAGCTACTCAACTATTCAACCTCATTAGGGGGGCAAAACATCAGCTACATATCTGCTCACAATCAGTCAAGTCTGCCCAAATATGTACGAACTGTGCCTCTTAAAAATATCCGAATAGTAGTCACACCCCTTCTTCAGCAAGAGCTTTCGAATGAGGAAGACTTTACAATATCACTCCCTTAATCTGTCCACGATCTAAATCCCATGCAGCTCATCTTCATCCTTTGGAGTATGAGTGAGTCCCCGCGGGGGTGAGATGACTCGCTTATCCGATTAACTAGACTCTATGGCCTCAATTATCCCCCGTTCCGCATGCAACCTTTCAAAATAAGAAGTGCCCTCGTGGTCACAAAGCCCAATGGCCATGCCCTTCTTCCCCCTATGACGCACATGATTTCACATGTAAAGAACGACCACAATGGCCGTGGGAAGAGAATGGATTCTTAATTGTCCTGTCGCCTCGGATATACCTTGATGGAATCTGGTTCTTGGTGAGGTGTCCATTCCTTCCCTGGAAGTCGCCGGCAATGACATCTGCGAGGTAGTGTTGGCCTGCTCCTGGCACCGGCACTCCGTGCCGGAACATGGCTTCCTCGTTCCTGAAAGGCTCCGCATACTGTAATATGGCCCTGTTCGAAGAAGGCACAAATGTTGATAAGGTTACGCATCGTGCGTCTCACAGTCCCGCCTAAGCATGGCTTCCATGCGACATCTCTGACCTTTCAGCATCGGATTCCTTCATAATGGCAGAGATGAGATCCCTCAGCTCCCTCTCCTTGTCTTTCTTCCCCACGAACTGAAATAAACACGATATTTCGAGGGGCAGATTCTTCTCGAGAGCACAGTCAGGCGACACTGGAAGCCTTGTAATGCACACGGATAGTTGATCTATTTGAAATCATGTCTCCACACAGGTATCACTGCTCAAAGGAGACACCGAGATATTTCGATTCTGTTCCAGTAGGACTAGCAAGGGAAGGAGAAGGGGGCTGCCGCACCGATACGCTGAGGAAGGTCTTCCATAGATGAGAGTGGAAGTGTGCGAGTCGCTCGTACTTGCGGATGTGATGGAGGGCCTGGAATAGAACGTGGATTATCTCTCTCTTCTCTGTTCCACTGCGATAGTCGCCAGAAATAGACTGCAAAGAATATTGGAAGGACGATGATTCCTCAGTGTCGTCATCTTTGCACCACGCTAAGACTAATTGGAAAAGGACTTAGGGGAAACGTGGAGCGAAGACTCTCGCGAGATGGCGTATCCTGACCATTACACTCCACCACACATCATAGTTCCCTTGCAATCTCCAGCACTAAATATGAGGAAGTGTCCAACCTGGTAAAAGGCAGCCTTGGCGGGATCGTTCGTGTTCCAGAGGGCCTTGGTGACGAGTGTGCAGAGTGTCTTGGCCTCGCCTTGCTCCCTCACTGCCTCCTCTGCAAGAGCCAAAGATCTCCGTTGGTCCATCATCCTGTTGCAACATTCGCGAGGGTGAACACTCCCAGAGTAAAGCCATGAATATGCATGGCGTGGCGAGGGTGTATCTTTTTCTCTTTTCTCTAGTTGCGGGTCGACCGTGGATACCTTTGAATATGAGCTGTAGAGCAGCATAGTGGAAGAGGAGGGGGAGGATCCACTCGCTGACTCGGCCGATCGTCGCTCCCTCGAACATCGACAGTATCTGCAATCTCAACATTGTTCCTGTTTGTCCACAAACTATTTGACACATCCAAGTGACTGAAATGGATTCTGAGAACTGCAGTAAATACAAAATTCAAAGGAGTCAAAGACCTCTAACGTAGTAGGGAACGCGTGGGAGCATCGAAATGGCCGGGCATTGATCATCGGATGAATAATAACCGTACGTCCCCAACCCGTCTAAAGGTGGCGACAGTGGAGTCTCATCAGGAATGCTTTGTTATGGCCCATTCGCTCGCAACATTGCCTGACGTCGTGAGCTCGTTTCATCTTGCTTCTCCTCATCTTTTTCGGGAGACCCGGTACCTCGTCGTTTGGGTTCGTTCCTATTCATCTCAAAGTAGCTACGCCCACCTAATTTGTTTCCTTCCCTGGACGTCATGTACAGGGCCCACAACTCGTTTCCTGTTCCTCATAATATCTTTCTTGGGCCCCCCAGCTGCAGCCTTATGCAATAAAAAGAGATGGGAACAGCGCTGGTAAGTAATCTCGTGACCTTCGCGTTATTTTCGTTGTGCCTACTCTGCGTTTGAATGTTGCTGGATCTCCGGATACGTAAGAAGGTTGATTTATGAAGACACCCCGAATCCCCCAATCACGGGGCACCGCCAGAAATGGACACATGGCCACGAGGGGTACCAAAGGAGGAACCGGATCCACCACACAATCGGGGAGAGAAAAAGAGGAAGTCTGGTCTATCAGATAATAAAGGAATGGTATACCGTACCCCCTCAGCGACGGCGGTCTCGTTGAAGTGCGGCTTCTGGTGGATGGCGGCGACGGCAGGAGCCTCCCTCCAGCATCGTTCCCACGCATTGTCCGGTAGTCGCATCCTCTCAGACAGCTCCCCTGAACAAGTTCCCATTGTGCCAATGAGTCTAGTCTGCCGTTTCCGGTAGAAAAGTGTAGCCCGGTCACAGATCTGTTGCCAGCTTGGTTCTTTACTCTTACATATTTTGCTTCACCACGAAAAGTGTCTGGGTATTATGCAAAACAAGGTACGAAACAATTATTATGGTGGTTAGGATAGAGGTGACGTAAGCGTGACGTTTTTCTATTTTTCAAAAAATCTCCTTTTGGTACTTTTTGATTGTGTTGGACTGGGGGTGGGGGGACAAAGTTTCAAGCCATTCCCTCCATGTTGCGTGGCCTCTTTTTTGGTCCTTCTAATTGCCCCCGCAATGTCACGAGAGAAGCCAGCAAAAGCCGTTCAGAAGGGCAAGGGCCTCGAATTGGAATTGGAGTCCAATGCTCCACTGCAGAGATGCTGCCCACTTCCATTGTTTTCGTGGGGAGACACGCAAAGGTCGGGCCCAGTGTTGCCTTCCGAGATGAGACCTTGATCTTTTCTCGCAACATGGATCTTGTCTCGACGACAGAAAGGAAACGACCTTCGGTCTGGCAGTGCTCACCAGTCTCTTCGTCGAAGTCTTTGGGGGAATGCCATCGAATGAAATCGACCTGGTCGCACTGAGGGTTGGCGGCCTGTAAACAGAATTTAAATTATACCGTTTTTCTAAGAAAGAGATCTAGAATGTCATTATCATGCTTTTTAATAGCAAGTGGGAATGGGGTTGTTTCTGTTTATCGTCCAATCTCTTAATCGTTCTTGATGAGGATGATTAGTATCAGATTTCACGCCATTCCCAGAGGAGCAATTCGACCAATAACAACACTCAGAATGCACAAGCTTCTAGCTCAATGTGCAAGTAATATCAAATGTGTACATCTCATATCCAACAATTTTCAACAGCACTCATCTCATAGATGAAAGATTCCGAAATATCGCCGCACTATCCGCAGATTCACCACAAGTTCGCACACGACGTATCTCGAAGTGTGAAGGGAAGAAGCCCCGAAGTCTTTGTGGACGGAAAATGCTGAGTGTCACCGTGAGCATTATCTCGATGAGCAACTCTGTTCTCGGACAGATATCACAAATCTTGTCTAGAGGCACGAAGACAGGATTACGGTTCCATTACTGCAGTGTTTCACAGACTCCGCTTGCCCTCGTATGTGTACTACCAGTGCACTAAACGGCGTGGTTGCCAGCTCTCCCGAAATACTCCGGTAATGGGATCACCGTGCTTGATCATGAAAGCACGGGTAAATTTAGACGCAATAGATGTGTGACGCTGCAGGCCTCAACTGCCCAATGCCTGCGTAGTGGCTGTTTACAGTTTATCAGCCACCACACAACGGCATAATCATCGTCCTTGTATCTAATGCAATTGTACTCTAGGCGACGCCAAATCCGAGATGTGTAATATTTTGTCCGCGATCCTCTAAAGAGGTTCGATATCAGGGGCGGGGCTCTTCCTGCCCTCTTTTCCCTCATGTTGCGAAGGCCTCATGGGCGGAGTCTGCATTCAAGCCCCAACCTCCCTCCCCCAGTTCAGTCAAATCGCAACTTCTCTGTCGCGAGCTCCTCCTCCACTCTCTCAAGGCTCCCCCTTGACTACCGTAACTCTTCAGTGATAACAGACGCGTTATCCCATCTTAATTGTGAGTCCGTCTTCATCCCTTACGCTCTCTGCTCCTATAAAGGATACTGTAGCTCGAAACTAAGACGCTATTTTACAGATGTTCCACATCCCTGTCTACTGTGAGGAAATGGACGAAAGCTGCGGTCGCTTCGCCGCACCCAAAATCGGCCGCCCATCAACAGGGACCTCCTCCACCAAGGACAAGAAGAACTGATACCAGGACAAGGTTGATTGACGGGGACCTCACGGCCCCGAGTCCCTTCTCCTGCCCCCCAGTATATGTACACATGTCCAATTACTGTAGTCAATCTCTCTACGGCTCATCTCACCTCACCCACGCGTGATAGCTGTCTGAGAATCATGCCGCGTTCACAGTTAAAGGTTCACACTTCGAACAAATCGCGTTCCCCTGATGTCTTTTCATTCGAGTCTGCCCTTTCTTCTCACAATGCATCTCACTTGTTGATTTACTAAGAAGGCAATATTGTGTCCGACTGCCCAGACATGCCTATTTCCGTGAATAAGTCCAGCTCGGCTACGACGTCTTCGCCCTTAGCGTCACAATACAATATAGTTTATAAATGTAATATACCCCTGCTCGCACTACGATGTATCGTTTCCGCGGGACCCCCAGTAGACTGGTCTCCGTTCGTCCGTAGCACTGTTGACTTTGTATTTATTCTACAGCAATGTAACACACGGAGATAAAGGTACTGTAATGACCTCAATCTTTCTGTGAAATAACAGATATTATATTGAGCACGCTCTTTACGCAACGGATTACAGAGATTACAATAAAGTTCATTATTTTAAGTAGGATCGGGAACTTTAACTAAGAGACCACAGCTCGGGCAATGTTGAACAATGCGAGAGCAGTCACTATTCTGGGCGATGACTCGAAGATTGTATGTCGTACTCTCCCTAGGGAATGCATACAGCTCCTGAAGGCCACATCATCACCCCATTTGTAGGATGTTAACCGAAAGGATACAATGCCTCTAAAAATGAGGTGGCTACCGAAACGTAGCTGCCCTCACATGAGTTGGCAGTCGAGAGAACCAGAGGAAAGTAGAAATAGTTCTCCCACGCACCTTAATCGACTTCCGCCGATCCGCCAACTTATGGGTGTCGTGCAGAATAATACTTCTACTTCCTTAAGGAAGTTCCGCATGAAGCGCAGCTCCTCTTTTAGTGAGGCATATTTTAGAGGTGCCACGTTACCACTCAAAAGTGGTTAGAATAGAAGGTGGACGGGAGGTGAAAGAAAACGACGACTTCCATTCTGCAGTGACCAGCTCACTTGACATTATTCACTGCTATTAATGAGCTAGTGGAGTGCGGGGGTGCGACTCGAAGGACGAGACGTGGCCGATTCACCGTCTACTGGGGGAATACGTGGAACCGACTGGTTCCTGCGTCACAATGACTTATACCCTCTTGGATTCCGGGGCCATCTGTGCATGCAACGTAGCAGGAGAAGGATGATGGAGGATCCTCCTCTCTACCCTCCAGGGCACATTAGCTCACCCCCAGCACTCTCCCGCGTAGTAGTGAGGTAATCAGAGGGACACGTCTATTCCGAGCCACGGACTCTGGTCCCACGTTTCACCGAATCAAAAGCATGGAGAGATTGGAGCTTCACTGGGACTCTTGCGGCCAACTCACTCGCCCTGCGTTGGTCGCAAGAAGATGTCAACCTTTCCCGTGCCACTAGTATTCTACGCAATATATAGGCAACCCCGCAAATTCGTGTGACCGAGTGAATTCAAGTGCTTTGCATGCACCTTGCAAATAAGTACAGGTCAGCTGACAATTCAGGAAGGGTGAGAATATAAATATATCTGGGTGTATACCTTGAAGGCCTGCATGTCGCTGCGAAGGAGTCCGAGCTGGGCCTCAGTCCTTTCCTCGGCGTCCTTGAGACTGAGGATGTGTTCGACGTGCGCGGCCGCCATGTCCTCCGTCATCGGAGACTCCATCTGAAGAGATACAATGAATCACTTTAGTATCTTCCCTTATGTCAACATTACTTTGCTTCAAGGTAACTGTAAGGAAGTCTCTCATCTTTTTGGTAACGGCGTTCGGATGTAATGCTATACCTAAAGAATATTTTTGGATGGCTGTGCTTTGAAGCAATATCCTCACGATGATCTACAATCCGTACTCGAAAATGTCGCAGACTTCGAAAGGACTCCTGTCTCATTTTCCTAGTACACATCTCATTAGCCTTTCCAAGTCAAAGAAAAGGTCGCCGCTCTCATCTTACTCCGGGCCAATCCAAAATGTTGCCATGTTGTCAAAGGTCATCCAGATCGCATTGCTACCGGACACTTCAGTAATCGCATCTCCATCGCATCTCATTCACATCATCCCCAAATGGGGACTCTTCTCGTATTTCAGAGAAACAACTCCAGTGGCAACATCGTCGACTTCGTGGGATGCATGATGATTTCCGGGAAACCGAGTTCAAAATAGCCAAACGAGGCATAATAAGTGGGGGTGTTCGTTATACCTGGGACCACGTCTCACGACGCGTCGTCCCTCTAATCACCACTTTGCACTGTTGCGTTGCTCCTATGCGAACTACTACCGCTCTCCTTCGAAGCCTCCCTGATATTAGCCTTCCTCACGTGAGACACCGAGTCAATGTGTGTTGTAGTGGTCGTGCATCGGAAATGCAGTCCATTTCTGGGGTGCCGGAGGTGGGGGGGGGTGGAAAGGGGAAACTGTCTCCCCACACAGGAAATGAGATTAGATGTGAGCTCTCTCTCACGATCGGTTGCCCCTCGCAGGGAGCACGAAAAGAGCACGCAGAGGGACCTGTTGCATAGTCGATCAGTCTCACCTACACTTCTCGTTGGCATTCAATTTATTTCATGCGCCGTTCTCGGGTGATGGGAAGCCAGACTACGCAGTTGCCAATGTTGCATAATCCGATACTGTTGACCAGTTGAGGGGATGCTAATATCGGCTGCCCACTCGCGAGGCAAACATCGAAGCCCCGCTGCAGATTATTTCCCGTGCACTCCAGAGAGCTTAGATCCGGTTGAGAAGACAGTCTTGAAGCCTCGATTGATCTCTTGTGATAAAAAGCACAACCCTGCTACTCCTCGGAAAACACCTCTTCGGTCGAGACCCTTATTTGAATTGGACTACGGGGAAGTACGAATCGGAGGGGACGAAAGAGGAGCTCCTCCTCGGGGAGGGAATACCTGAGTGACTGGGACGAAGAGAGGAACTTCCGGGTGATGGAAGAGAGTCAGCGGTTCGAGCCGCTCCAATCTTCCCTGTGGCAGCTTCTGATCATTCTCGGATACCGTAACCCCGTCCTCGCTCAAATCCTCCTCGGCATCGAAGAACTCGTCTGAAAATAGCCATTTCCTTATCAAGTGTGAACTGTGGCGGCGAATAGAATCAAGAACACTCATATCCCAGACACAACGTAGACTTGTTGATAATTGTGGACATTCGAAACATTGGCCGATTAGGGAAAGGCGTTCTCTTCTTGTGACCAATCTTTGCTTCCATGGCCTAGTGAACGAGAGATGGCTAATCTGCGCATGATTCAATTTTGCACGTATGTACATGGGATGGCATCCGATATCTCTTTCCTGTTTCATAGACCTCAAAAAACAGAACTTATTATGGTCTTTAAGAAAGGTTGTTATGCTCGAAATGGCTGTCTGGACAATGTTCACAATAAGAAAAAATGTATCCGGAAACTCTTTTAACTCGGCCTATTCGAGCGTGAATTGCCCTTTCTTTGAGTCTAGAAGTTTCATGATTTTCAGTGAAATTTGTTCAAAGGATTGGATTTTATAAGAAAATAGAAATAAACAATTTCCGTGCCACTTCAGATAAATTCTAGATAGCTGATTTCTCGTACCTTGAAAGAATCAACAATTCTTAAAAAGCCTTGCTCTTCCAAACATTATACCAACCATTGTATAAGATATTTCCCAGCTGCATAACCCTTGTTTGCTAACGTCAGACTTGTACACGAAAAGTCTCCCTCGTACATTGAGTTGGATGTGTGGACCCCTCGATCTTGTGGTCATGCGAAAGCACAAGGGTTAGTCAGCGTTTTCCATAGATCAATTGGGCCCCTCACCATTGCCTTGGAACTGCTTGAGGGACTCGAAATGAGCATGGCGCTTACTCCGTGCGCGAATGCAGCAGTTGAGCATTTCTAGCTTCTGATTCAGCAGGCACGTCCCCAGATTCGGAGCATCGATCGACGCCATTCTGGAAGCGAAATATTTGACATCAGTTACTCTTTGTTTGGGACAAGTCCTTGAATATACACTGGTGCTTCCTACGAGATATCAGTCTGCGCTCGGCTCCCTAGGTGCGACTGGTGGAAATGTATCAGGAATTTTTGAAATGACGATTTAATGGTATTGGAATTTAGTCTCGCTGTTAACTTTCATTGGCTACAAGTCGCTTAAATTGCTCGGAAGAACATGTTTGTCCAAAACCCACGCAGTGATATGTAAATCCGGATGGGATTTTACAAGAGTATCAGATGATCCTGGATAAGATCGGATTCAAGAAGCAAAACAGTGAGAATACACGGAACGCGTATCGCGAAGGAATATAAAAATTATGGGAAAATATTATAAATCGTGTTTCGTTGTTCAGTAGGAAAGTACTTTCTGCCCCGTAGTCTTCGAACGTTTCTCTTAAACAGAAGCACAAGGATAATGAAAGGGATGCTTACCCGGGGAGTTGGGTGTTGGTATCCCAGTGCCATCGGAGGAGGCGAGAGAAGGCTGTCCACTTGACAGCGATGTCGGCCTCGTCGTCGACCACGTGGGAGATCTGCACTGCCAATCGAGAGGCGATCGACCGAGGAGGCGCACCCTTACACGTCCGCAACTCTTCCTGCAAGGAATATAATATTACACAGCTATTAATCTCAATCTGTATATGCATTATTCTCGGCCTAATGAACGTTCCGGACAATACGCTCATCGCCCGACTATCTCTCTCCTTAGAGAAACGAGAGAACTGTGGAGAGAGAGATCGTAGGGCGACGAGCGTCTTGTTCGGAACGTTTATTCCGCCAACAATAGTTAAGCATGGTCAGTGAGGCATGCAATGGGGTTCCAGCCTGATAAAAACGAAATTTAAAGGCGTAACTTCGCATCCTAAATAAATAATGATCAATGGCTTACGAGACATGAAGACACGAGGGGATCAGCAGTGGAGTTTGGGTCAAGGAACGAGGCCTTCGTCCATTCGGGGAACTTCCTGCATAGCAAGAATAGCGAGTATTCATCCAGTTTCTTACTTGTCGTTCTCATCGACGACATCCAGAATGTCGTCTCCAAGTAAATTTCGCCAGTCGTGCTCCCCCATCTTCTGTAATTAGTTTATTAAATTCATGAAATGGAAATAACAGTGAGAGCACCGTTGTGAAGTCCATCAGTTCATCCTTAACGTTCTTGTCCTCCTTAGAAGGGGCTGGCGGGAGGGTGAAGAGCTCGTTGACCAGCGGAGAAGAATCATTCAACGAATGCCCGATCGCACACTTCAACCGGTTTGCTGGAATAGTGTTAATTTATTTTTGAGCTTTTTGAATTACGACTTGTGCTTTCTCTGATTGATGGACTTGAATTTTCTAACAGTCATGAATGAGAATGGGAATCCTTCTGCAACTTCGTCGCGAGTATTCATCGCTGCTCAAACGTGCACATTCTCACGACTGCAGAGGATCCCCCGGCGTTCACTCGACTCGTTTCCCAAGCCCGAAACGCGTGGGTTTCAAAGTTGAGCGCGCTGTCACATGCACGCTCTCGAATACAAAACTAAGTCTTTGGGAGAATCTAGGGCGTGGGTTGCGGCTGAATCGTAGACTCGAATGGAGAATTTATAGTGGGTGAATTTTTGTCATGCTGACCGGAAGGGGGATCTAACATTTGTATCTTTGGGGCATTGGTGTTCTAACGAGGAAAGAGCGCCTTTTTTGCGGGGATTGCGCATCATTTGTACTCGAAGCAGCCTAGAAGCTACACACCGTCAATCCAGTTCATATTGATCATTTGTAGTTGACGAAACTCACAGATTGGCTGGTAGAGGGGAGAGAAGTCAGCGAAGAGATTCCAGTAAGTGGCGTCCGCAGGCTCGAGGTTGGTGAAGGACTCGTTCTCGTGAAGTCGTGTCTCGGGCTGGCATGGCCATCGACACACCAAAGTTATGTTCCTGGAACAGAATTTGGTCATCGACGCGATAGCGACTGGAAGGACACTTGGAAAGATCTTCGAAACAGAAAACATGTAGAAACTACGGTAATTCGAAGCCAGAGCTTATCGATGCTGACAAGTTATCCCTGCAGTCGCGGCAATCCTTGATGAATATCTTCTCCGTTCCCTTGTACATTGTCCGTGGCCTCTGACGCTCGTGGAACTTATACTCGAATCGCACTGCCGCCCGCACCTCCTCCAAGTCCACCACAGACCCTTTCGTGTTCTGAAACGTCTGACGATAACTTGCTCACCAATATATCACATTGTGAGGTTAGACTGAATAACAAAGCCATATCAAAATGAGTCCAAAATAGTAGGTGTCTAGTACAACAAGTTCACGCACCACTTTTTCCTTCATGAATGAGATGAGTCCCGTGAGATTGCAGTGCCGGGGGGACATAATGTGAACGTGCGAGGGCAGGAAGGTGATGCTGCAATGACAGGAGGGGCTACGGTACATCGAGAGAGAGCCATTCCAACCTCTGCAGCTTCGTCTCCGAGGCACCGAAGAAGAGTTCTCGTTCCGCGGGCCCGCACATCACAAAGAACGGCACCTCACTGAATCACAACACTCTTTTCACAAGTTTCTTGTTCTAAATGCCTTTAATTTTCCACACCTGATTTAGCCTCCTAGTTAAACCGCAAACCAAAAACGATAATTGAATACACCGCCATTTCACGATTTTGGAAATAAATTTTTAATGTCATTTCCTGTCTAATTGCCGGCTATTCCTCTTCCCATACGCATATCGTCTCTCCTCGGTTCCATTTCCTAGAAAGCATCGCATTGTTTGTCAAAGGGGACTCATCAATATTCAGCTGCCAGGCGCATGGCAATTTCCTTCTCGCGCGCCTCACGTTCACCCATCTCGGTACGGCACGTGCCAATTGAACAGCGAGGCTTTTTCGAATGGGCACTATACTCCGCCGGAAGGATGAGAGCAACTATCCACGGAGTGACGGGAATCTGCTAGCAGCTTCGATGTGTTCGGAGACTCCTCGCTAGAAGTTGCAAAGATACTTCCACGATACCGTTTGAAAGGCCTAGGGACCGAATGCCTCTAATTCATCAATTCGAATTATCTGGAAATGAACTATTGCGGGGGAACCTGAGGTGCGAAAAAGATTTCCCCGTTCCTAACTTGGACTTTGTTTCGCTCATATAAACGTGAGAGAACAACGCAATCATAGAAAATTGATTGCGACTTTTTCTGGGTTCATTAAAATAATGAGGCCAATGATGAGAGGGAAGGGGAAAATAAATACCAATTGGTGTTGTTGAGGGCGACGCGGACGGCGGAGAGGACAAAGTCCTTCTGTTCGTGAGTGGCGATGCGATCGTTGGTCGAGTGAACTCCCGTCATCAAAAGATATTCGGCCACACCGAACTGTAAAGCAGAGACGTACATTTCTCTCCCTGCCTGTGCTTATTATGTTGTCAATCCACATCTCCTTCCCTAGAGCGAGGCAGTGCTTCCGGCCATCGGAGCCATTAGCGCACAATTCAGGCAGTCTCGTGACTTGTCGGAATCGTGAGGTCGTTCCAACGTGCATTAAAAAGAGGCTCAAACGAACCATGGCGCAGATGTTGCTCTGTGACGTGAACTCGAAGGAGCTGGAGGCGATTTGCCGTGAGGCCGCAGAGAAGTGGCTCACTGCTCTGCAGCAACAAATATATTTTTAACCCTGTCGCAATAAGATAAACTTAGATAGGAAGAACACAATATAGGTCTTACTTGGCTGCTTCCTCCTTCTCGATGCGCATGGCACCGAAGACGGCGGCCATTTCGTCGTCTTCGTCCTCGATCGCCTTCTTCTTCTCCTCCGCGGCCTCGGGAACTCGGGGGCGACACCATCGAAGGATGAAGGTGTTGGACTCGTACGATATCGACCTCTCCGTAATCTCAAGCTGTAGATTCTGAAATGGATCTATTTAATATATTATAGATTTCTTTGTAATTATTTAAATAATTTATAGCTGACAATCGGTCCCAAGAGGGAAGACTGCTTTGGCGTAAACAATTTCTCTCACAGGACCAAATGGCATGTTATGCCACTGCACATCACGTCATACTAGTAACAAATGAAATATTTTAATGATAAAATAATATAAATTGTGTTGGCTAACCTGGGTATCGAAGTCGGGGCGGGCTCCCTCGAGGCCGTACTCGTGGATGGCGACCTCGATGGCGGAGATCAACGTTTCCAGGGGAGAAACGACGGTGAAATCATCGATTTCGAAGACGTCGTCGTCGTTTGCTTCCACCTCCGCCATTCAACCTGCAAACAGAAACAAATGCAATTACGGGCGAATCGTTTCGTGGAACTCGCCGGCAGTTACTCGAACAGTTGACTTTCCGTAAACATCTCCACTGATTCAGAGAATTGGATGATTATGAAACGCGTATGTAAAGCGGAGCCTAGTTTTAATAAACAGAGCAGTTGCAAACGAGAAGAAGAAGCTTGCAAGGATTATTTTAACAGTGCTGGGTTAAATTTAATGCAACAACGCCGAAGAGGAAAAAGAGAACGTTCAATGTAGGGAAAGTAAAAAATAAATTAACGTATGAGAGAAAACACCACAACAAATTATTTCTTACTTCCCACGCTTACAAGATCCTTTTGAACGCAGTGCCAAGATTGCCGTCAGAATCTACCGTAACGCGAATTTCGTGGTGAGACGCAAATCACGAAGAATTTTCATTCTTCGCTTTAGTTTAAATTATTTCGTGTTAAAGGAGATTGTTTTTACCTTAAAAAACGCAAGTGGAATACTATTATAATCACAAAAACCTCATTTTTAAAAAATGTTTATGATTTTGAAAAGTAACGCCTTGTGAGTGGATTAGCAAGGTAGTAGTGAAGCAGCGTAATTTCAGACCTTCCACATGATCCATTTCTATAAAATAAAAGGAAATTCCCGGCTATGGAAAATGAGTTTAAAATACAACACACTGCTTCTCTGCGTCGCTCATCTCGTCCTCCACAGTTTGAATATGAGCTCGCAATCTCTGCTTCTTGCATTCTTCCCCATTGGCATCTCTAGAGATTAGCAGTCAGAGAACCTGCTCTCTACCCCTGCCCCCTATGACGGGGCCACACTCCCTCTTCCCCATTAGATACGACCTTCTCTGGGGTCTCTTCATGCAGTGTAATCTCTCCTTGGGGGTCGCGGCCCCTTCCTCCCAACCCAACTATTTACGTCCCAAGGCCGAGCGAGGGAACAAGGCAGCCCCAGAGGGAACAGACAGGGCAGAGGGAGGCGGAGTGAGTGAAGGGACACAATCGAGGGCCGACGAGAGAGCATTCTTCATGGAGGCGAAAAAGAACGAGAGGGTCGTGACGTCGTGAGTACACAAAACTTGGTCCCAACTACTGCATATTGCCCACGATTCCAAAGCTACGTGAATCAAAAATCATCGTGCATGTATTGGCTTATTGTGAGGCTTGGCAAACATGGAATAACGTGTCGGAAAATTTTATGCATTTGCTCTTTGTATTTTAAGCTTTTCCTCATGCTAGCGAAGAATATCTGATCACAAGCTCTATGAATCCGTAAAAGTCAAACTGTGGCAGCAATATACTGCCATCTTTTACCGCGGCGCATTCAAGGCATCAAGGTGTTGTGTGGTGGGAAACGTCGGCTACCGGTGATACCTGCCCATTACCTGTCCCGTGCCCATTCCGCGGACAACACTCGCGGTTCCCGAATGCAAGGCGTCTCTGCAGTGGTGCTTGGAGTAGATGGGTAATGGGTGAAACGGGCGAGTGGTTGGCTGAGCGACTGGCGGCGGAGCTCCTCGACTCCCTCGGACTCTCTGAGGCAGAAGCTTCCCTACTCTCTGCATCCGATGCCAAATCCAAAAATGTAAGTTACCACAATCAAAATGAAATTGTTCTGGTCCAATTTCAATCTTGGATTTTGTGAGGAGATGTATCGGCAAATTCTGTTGATTTGAATTCCGTAAATTAGTACTCGTTCGCTTCTGCGTTTCTTTTGCTACAATTTCACCTAAAGAATAGGTTACGATCGAGCATATTTCCATTTCAGGGCGACAACTTGGTGCTCGAGCTAATCGAACTCGTAGATGCGTTGGACTGGCCGGCACTTCGAGAGAAATGGAGCAGCCTTTGCAGTCGTGTTTTCAACAACCTCACTGCTGTAAGTTTAGAAAACTGTTGTGAATTTGAATAGACAATTAGAATAAAAATAACAGTAAGGGTTGGGACCTTTACAGGCGCAGTCGGAATACGTTGATGAATTGGAATCGGATCTGTACAAACTATTTCTTTCACGGTAATCTATAAAATGAAATACATTAAGTGAATATTTTCAGATGTGTTGTAAAGGGGGAAAAGAAGCTTTGCGCAGCATTTTTACAAGAGATGACTGCAACTCTACAGACAGATTCAGGATGGACAGAATGGTTAAGTACGTTTTTTTAATATTTTAGTTCCAGTGTACATGTTTATTGAAAAAAAACTTCCAACCAAACAAACCTCTAGCTCTTCCCTACGTGCCGGAACCAAGGGAGCATCCAGTGTTCAAGAAGTATTTTTCCAAGCAGTTTAAAGAAGTGAGTGCCCAGAATTCTAAACAAAGTCAATGCTGCCTAGGTATATCTTCTCTCCCTCCACAACTTCTTCAACATGATCATCGGCAGTCGGAAGCTTCCTCTCCTCTGTCAGATCGCCGAGCGAGCGAAGGAATGCGACGAGCAACCAGAGCGCTCCTCAGTATCTGTACGTTCCTTGTTAGTAAATGTTTGAAAGTATGAAGCAGGAGAGTATCTCGGAGGACGACTTGGCGTTCGTCGCTGGGGACGAGATGTCGCCTGCCATGGGAAGTGTCGACGAAGAACTCCTTGACGAATTCGCTGTCATCGCTCAGTGAGTCACTGTTTGCTTCGGTTTGGGTCATTCATTCGCAATTCCGTTCACAATGGTTTACTCGGTGCATATTGTAAACACATTGGTTGTCGAACCCACTTCCATTTATAACCACTTCTTATTCAGATGTTCTGGGCCGCTGCGATCAACGTCGAAGCAGTCACTAAAGTCTCTCATCAAGAACATCAGTTCCAAACGACTGAACGAGGAAAAACCAAAGCCACCACCATCCACCTAACCGTATAATTACTTGGACATTGTTGTATTTATTTATTCGCTTCTTTCCATACTTAGCTTACAGGGCTTTTAGCAGTGATGCCAGTAACAATATTGATTCGACGTGTATTTATTTTGAGCTACCCTACTTCATTTTTCGTACCCTTGATTGCTTTCTGTGATTGTCGTGCACGAGTGAAACATTTTATATCCAGTTTGAACAGTCATTACTATATTACACATATGCGGGATTCGAGTGGTTGGAGAATGTGGGTTCTCTATGCACAAAGGATAGAGAATATGGGTTCTCTATGCAAAAGAGGATGGAGAACGCGGGTGGTCTAAGCAGCGGGGGCATTTTCGTCATGGGCGGAGGCAGCGTGGGCGGCCTCGTCAGCGGCAACCTGGGCAGCGATGGCGGTCTCAGCGGCAGCCAGCTCGTCCCTCAGCTGGACAACGTACTGCAACCAAAGATTGTCTTATTGAATCAAAAGAGTACAGTTTTCTTTAGCCGATTGCCATGCTGTTCAGTTAATCATCTAGTTTTCCACTATCAGGGAAGCAGCACAACATTTTACCCAATCGATCAATTCTGCTTCCTTTCATTGTGCGCTCTCCACCACTTCCTTATCACTGGTCTTGTTTTCGGGGACACTATTGTCAAGTGTGCAGCTAGCGTTGAAATCGCGACAAACAATGGAACAATAGGATGGATGACATGGGCTTACTTTGTCTTGATAAATAATGGAAAACTGACGGCATTGAGGTCCTGGTTCTCGCGGATCTTGGCGCACTCGAGCTTGCACTTGTCGTAGGCAGAGAAGACCTTGAGGTTCTTGGGGCGCACAATCTTGGCAGTGGGAGCCTCGGCAACGACGGGAGCCTCTTCCGCAGCCTCCTCAACCGGCTCCGGGGCCTTCTCAGCCTTCGGCTTCTGTGCCTTCGCAGGCTTCTCCTTCACGGGCTCCTCCTTCACCACCTCCTCGTTCACGGATCTCTTCTCAACCTTCGCCTTCTCGGCGGGCTTGGCTTCCTTGGTTCCTTTCTTACTGCAAATTGAGTAATTAAAAGGGTTGAGAGATGAAGAAGAGATACATAGGAAACTTGGACGTACCCCTTTCCTCCCTTGGCTTTGGCGGCATCGAGGGAAGAGACGAGGAGGAGGCCGATGACTGCGAATACGAGGACAGATCGGAAGTTCATTCTGAACAAAGATCTAGTTGATTGAGAATAAGCTGTGACTGAATCATACGGGGAAGGATGAGGGTGGGTCTCTTTTATACGCCACAACGCAACGTTGCTCAACTGGCCTCACGATTGATAAGAGTCCGCGAAGTGCGTAAGCAGTCGCGGCTCCGGCCGCTGATTACCCAAAAATAATCCCCTTACACTGACGACGTAGAGGCAGTGCATCACGAGTCCTCGCCGAGCCTGTCTACAGTCACTGAAAGGGCTCCACCGTCTTTGAACTCACTCTGTAGATTTATATGAAGGTGGTACAGAATGGAGTGAACTTTCATTCGATCCTACTCGGGCACAAACCAAGATGGGTTGAATATGATTGAATACGATCCTCAGAAGAACTCGCATGGACAATGAGTTAACTGTAAGGTAACTCACCTTATGGAAAAGTAATAATGGATATGAATTTGGTATGAGATTTCAAGATGTCGTATTCGTCCAATTACTAACAACACAATAGTAGTCAATAGCATAATTATTAGACACTAGATTCCCAATTAGTTAGAAGTAACGTCGCTTGATGAGCTAATGAGTTGGAATTATCACAAGGTGAAATGTCATCGACGAAATTCGCAAAAAATATGTCCGTATCAGAAGTACAATTGGGTTGGTGAATCAACACTATCCAGAGAGTGTTGTTGACGTTGGTGTTCAGTGATCATAAATATCTGTTAGCAATGTTTGCGGCTTCCGAGAGGACGTCCCCTCTTCTTCTTCGGTGCAGGCTCTGCAGCTTCGTCTTCTACCTTCTCCGAATCTCCAGCCGTTTCGCCTCCCACCATCTCTCGCCTGATCTGGAAAAGAAAATATAACAGTTTATTTTACTTGTGGAGAAACGGATTGAAATAACACAGTACCTCGACGCGCTCCCTTTTGCGCGATCGTTTCTCTGCCTCTGCAGTCTCGATATTCTCGTTCGGGACAACGTCCTCCTGCATCTAAAATACTTTCATGTATTGAGAGCGAACGACACGAATGGTAGGAAATATTGCCGCTGGTTTTGAACAAAAGAAACTTCAGCCTATTTCAGTAAGGATTCTCTGAAACATACCTTCTTCAGCTCCTTCTTCTCCTTCTCCCGATTGGGATGGTGACATCTGTCTGGGCAGCTGATTACCTGCCTGAAATGACCCACATTGCCTTCCGTTGGGAGGTATTTGCTCACTTTTTGAAAGAAAACACCCATTGGTGTTGGAGTTTTCGTGGATGGCGTTCCATTCGATATCGGTAATGGCCTGCAAAGAGAAAGAATAATATAACGGAAATAATCAAATGATATGAATAAGTGTTTTTACCTCTCCTGTGGGCGAAAATATGAACTCGTTCGCCTTGACGGGGCGGAGGCAGTGGAGACCCCATCCTTTCACGGGATGCCGGAAGAGGATAAGGGGTACTTTTCTGACGAGCTGAAACAGGGAATACTAATATCGTCCCAACAACAATTTGTAATCACGGAGTAATAAAAAGAGCCGATTCATTAATCACCGAACCTTCTCGTGATGCTGACTGCACCGATGCTCTCCTCCGTGGCACTTGTCTCCACAGAGTACAATGAAGCTTGAGCGCAGTTCCGAATCCGTCAGAAACTTCATTTTGTTCTGCAATTTTGATGTGCTCTGTGCATGAATCTGGGAACGAAACGTGCGGTTAGAACTCACATCGGATGTAACCACTTTAGGCGCCACTCGTGGTACAATCGACACGGATGTCGAATCGGCCTCAAGTCTTCCACATGAGAGGATGTCCGATCGCTGAATAATATATGAATTACTGCAATACAACGATCAAAAATGAAGTTTACAATTTTGCTGTTGTTGATTGCACTGGCGCATCCTCTCGTGCTACTGCACTCATCGGTGTCGCCGCTGCACCTGTAACGGCCCAGTTACTTTGATATTTTTAATAAGAAGAATCAAGGGGAGTCGGGCGGGAAGAACTCACGTGAAGCGGTCCAACCTCGTTTCCACCCTCTGCTCTGCCCCGTCTTCTCGCAGCTCCTTCACCAGGGCATCCGAGTTGTACCCGTAGCCAACCACCTACAGTTATAATTGAATTACATTCTGACGAACAAATTAGTCGGCATAAGCATACTTACGGTTGTTAGCATTGGGACTTGTTTGTCGAACTTGTCGGTGGCATCGATCACGATTACAGCGGCCCCTCCCTCTTCCCGATTGATAAAGTTTTGATATTTACATAGGACCGAGAGGTGCTGAAAAGAACAAAAAATAATATATTCATTTTATATATCGCTTGCTATTGAGAAGATCGAAAGAGTCAATGTGGCATACCTCCGTTCCTTCATCTCCAAACTCATAGTCTTCCTTGAGGCCGGGGAAGCAGTCCTCCTCTCCGTACTTGGCTCGCATTAACGCCATTCCCTCCACAATGAATGGCTTCAGTGCCTCGGAGACTTCGTCAGACTGAAAGGATTTCTCACAATCAGAGAGAATGGCAAGAATTCCAAACCTCTCTCTCAGGGTCGAAAGTGTGAGCCATGGGGTCGTAGTTCGGGTGGGTCGTGAACTGTAATTACGAATGTGAACTGAAGACCGGAAGTGAGGTCAGACCTGTGGCATGGGGGGATTGGCGGAACGAGAGGCAGGGACTCGAGGGGCGGCCACAGGGCGAGTGCGCGGGGGAAGAAGCTGAATAGACACATACAATTCTATTGCTATTTAGGCAACTTAACTTTTAACTTGACAAAGGTAAATCTATTCAAGTATTAATACATATGCGAGTCAACCCACTGGCATCGCGTAGGAGACGGTTGAAGACACTTCCTTAGTCACTGTATTGACGTCAAGTAGAGTACAGGACGAGCGATTCGCCTGTAATGAGAAATTACTGCTTATTGTGTAAACTGGACGGCTCTCTGCGATCTTTAGGGTACGTGATTCACCATGACAAATATCTGAATGGACACTTACGATAGAAACTCACGGAACGCAGCGATCGAGGTTTGCCTTCATAAACAGCAATAAATACGCTCTCATGTATCTATTCACTCGAGATTCTTCTGAAGCGGTTTTTGATGAACTTCAGACACGGATTTTGTAGAGTTGACGGGCTCATATACGAAGTAGTTGCATTGTGAATTACAGCGAAAAGGATGAAGGGAATGGTACAAAGAGAGGATTCTCTGACACAAAAGTGACCACACCTCAGTCCATGTGTGGATCTGCCGAATAAAGGGCATGGACTGAGGGAGAGAGGCGGCCGAGAGAGTGGAGGCGGAAAGAGATTCAGACGCGAGAGAGGGTCAACGCATTCGAGGTGCCAATGCCATGAAGCGGGCGCATGAAAGGAGGCGATCAGTAAAAGAGGGAGAGGTGACAAGATCGGTGTGCTTCTGTCTATTATCTTTAGAAGATTAGGTCAGAACAGACCGTCTCTGATCCGAGTAGATCAATAGCGAGCGCAGACCGTCAGAGAGCAGAGTTGCCCCCCCCCCATTTTCCCTTCGTATGTGGATTGGAGTATTCTATGGTCGTGGCTCGCGCAATCAGACGGACTGCCCCGGGCCACGCTGTCTGCATCTCCACACCGTCTCTTATCTCAAACAATCTACTACTATATAAAGCGCCAGTGAGTCTGTGCGTGCGTGCGTCCGTGACGACATGTGCATAGAAGGGTCCCCAAGACCTGGGACCTTGACCAAACGACTT
>JACMIG010000727.1:0-27343 GCA_014805385.1 Levipalatum texanum
GAATTTTGATTTTGGTATCATTCGACAGCATTTTTCGAGCACTTTCGATTAAACCACTAAAAATAGGGGGTCCAAAAGTGTCCGGTATCCTCCTTTAATAATTTCCACACCTTTATAGCATTCGCTCTTTTTGGAAGGCAAATCACCTAACCTTTTGCGGTAGCCCCGTTTTTTGGGTCGGATGTTTATTTTCGTTTTTATGTTCATTGCTTCTCACTTGGCAAATACAAGTTAACCTCGTTCTCCCATGTCGCTTGTGTCGGTCGCTTCCGCTTGCGTAGTTTGTGCTTTTCTGTTCAACATCGCGTGAGACGCGAAGGGCGAACGCCGACCCGAATGAATAGAGACGACCATTCAATCATTTGCTTCTTCTTGTACATCCCTGCAAGAGTAAGATACGCGATCAAATGACCACTTCTCCTTTCTCCGACAGAGAGATACAAGAGAGATGACGGGGGGTCAGTAAGAGCATTCATTGATAAGCTGGTCACTTCTTCATTGACCCCTGGTTGATTGGCGGGTGTCGCACTTTCAAATCGTTATCGCGCTCTCGCACGAATCCCTTTGTCGTGTTGTGTCCTTTGTGGCTCTATACGCACTGAATTCATTCAAGATGCTGCTTCGCGAATACAAAACACACGAGGAGATTCGCCAATTCATCACGGACCTTACCAGGAACGGTGCGTTCTTAGATAAAACTACTATTTCAACTCCCTCCTGAAAACTAATATTTTTGGAAACCATGCTGAGACAATCTTACATGAAAGCTCTTTTTCTCATCATTTATGTGGAGTGATTAGAAATGTGAAAAGTTCAAGGTCTCGACGATGATCTTCCCGAGAACCAGGCGATTATCAATGTCGCCAAAATCGTCACCGACGGACTTTGGACGACCTCTGCGATCAGGTAAAGGGGACTAGCAGGATGCACCGTTTGCTCAGATTCTTCTCTTATCCTGAGGATCGGCCACTCTACGCGTTCGTGACAGAAATGAGCACAGTGTTGATGTAAGATTCGTTTGTAATATTTATTGAAGTGGTATTACTATACAATCCAAATTCGTGATTCAAGGCCATGTGTCCACGCTCGTCCACCGACAGATGCACACGATTTCGAGCTCCTGCGCGTGGGTGTCCCATTGCTCTTCGAGGTCTGTCCAACGAAACAATCGTTATCATTGACCTTGCCAGGAAATTCGCGAGGGCACTAAACTGTTCGGAAAGTTCCTCATCGAAAGTGAGAAGATCATCACCGATCAGGTTTATATTTCACTAGGCGTGATGCGTGTAGCGAATCGCTTGTGGGCGGACGTACGAGGACGATGGCCGGGGTTCGATTCCTCGGAAAGTAAATAAGCCTTGCAGTTTGTCGAGGTACTCGTAAATGGAGCAGGTAGCAACACGAACGATGAAGACAACAACGAGGTGACGAGAATTTGCTTACTATGTTTTAGATTTTATTTTGTTTGTGCGCAATTGGCGAGTGAACTTTGAATAATATTAACCGTAGTCCACGTCACCTTTTAGGTCAACAACCCTGCTGGGACTATGTATACCGTGGAAGACAAGGACTCGAGTGGAACCATACCTTTCTACATGAATAGAGAGTAGAGGGAGGCGCTCGTCAAGGTACTGAAATATAGGACAGAGCAATGCACTGAGTATCGATCGCCACTTCTGTCAGATGCCGCTATCCCTTCCCGATGGCTTCATCTTTGATACTGTCGATGTGCCCAACGAGTATGAAAATATCCACATGGCTTGGCCATACCACGCCACTGCTCCTGCCGAAGGAACGAGGTATTGAAACCTGTTAGCTACAGAACATGCAACGACTCCAGGGCACGCCTCGAGCAACTGCCCAATGTAGCCATACGAGAGCAGTCCACGGGCAATCTGGCTGCTTGGGAGTTTACGCACACCCTGGGGATGGTCAGGACTTTTCTCAGTTACCAATCGAAGCTGATTTGTAGCTCACGCATCTCTACACAATCGAGGAGTACCGAAGGAAAGGACTGGGGATGCAGGCGGAATTGAAGCTGTGTCAGATGTATTCGGAGTAAGTCATTTTCGGGGTCTGTTCCGTTACTTGTTATGAACTGCCTTCCAAGATCACATTTTATCGGGGTTCCGGAACCTTCTAAAATCTCATGTACAAAAATGCTCACCATTTAAAAAGATTACATCTTTTACAGAATGGGATGGAAGGTGTTCAAGCACGTCGCGACCGACAACGCTACTGTAGTCAAGGTAACGGAATTACCTGTTGTGAACCGCCCATATCTTATCCACCTTCAGGGCAGTGGGGCGCATCCCCTCTGGACAATGTGGAAGGGACGGAACGGAACGGCCGATGATCCTGTCCTATGGGCATTTACGATCCTGTACCTGAAAGAGCGACTTCAGTAACTATTCTGTGGCTATGCAAAACGAAAAGTGTCGTTTTGGAAAATTGCATCCACGATTGTTTGGCACATGCACTTATGAATAAATTAACAACCTGTTCCTTAAAGGATGTGTTCAAAAGCGATATTCTGAGGACAAATTAGGACGATTTTCAATAGATATAATACGGACAAGTCGTTATTATGGATGAAAGTTTGCATGATTGTTATGTGCAGATTCTGATCATTAGATTACACATGGAAAATCACGGTACAGGTGGACAGTTGATATTCTGAGTGAGTAGCAGATGGGTATCGCATATGATTAATCGAATGCAGCCCCCATCTCGTGAACTCTTAGCCGGCTATCGAACCTTCCTTCCTGTCGGAGTGCACTGGATTGTCACGGTAAATGGTACGGTAAATGGCACGGGTCACCGCATGGCGGTGACCCGTTTCGAGACAGGTTTATGTTCCGGTCTGGCAGTTTTATCTGCTTTTTCCTCGAATAACATAGTAAAAAATCTCATGTCTCCTTCTCGAGTTATGTATTTCGTCGGACGGATTGCGAATTCCCGGAAATTGTTTCCCGACAATATTTAAAATTGAACATTCGCAGCCATAACGATCTGGCCATATTTAGATAGATTACGCCTCGCACCAATTGTGCAGTTGTTCTTGCGCCCAATCCAGCATTCACAACAAGTACACAAAATGATTGCTCCCGTTTCGTCACCAACACAGTCCGCATTCGCGCTGGTCAACATGATGATTGGAGTTCTTGCTATTTCCATCAACCTCCTCGCAGCATTCATTACTATTCGCTATTCTGCACAAGCTGCATCGGCTCATCGCTATTGTCTCCTCTTCCAACAGGTCAAAGCAAGTGGGAAATTAACCGACAGAACAATCTAACGAGCGGCCGGTTTTCAGTTCTCGATTTTCTCTGCGGACGTGTACACATGTTTCATTGGTGTCATCCATATTTTCCCCCCGAACTAGAGAACAGAGCACTGATCACACGCTGAATTTTTCTTTGTTGAACATGCCGGTATTGATCAAAATGACATGAGCATCGAGATTATATTGAACTAGAAAATGTATGGTGCCTACTCAGCGTGGTCAAAACTACACTATGAAGTAATGGTTGTCAGCGATGGAGCGACCTTGGACACGGTTCGGCGTCTCAGCAGCGAACTGAAAATTAAGAATATGTTTACCATTTCCATTTCTTCTTGAATTGACGAAAGATGAAGTCAGTTTCTTAAGAACATACTTCCGATATGGCGCGACGACGTACAGTGTAATGACCGGACCGAATGCAGGAGGGAATGATATGAGCTGAAGAGAGCTGCCAGAATTGCGGATTTGACTAACCGTGAAAATCAAGGCCTCCAGCATGGGATTGTAGTATATGCCAAGAATTTCCATGATGAAGAAAGAAACACCGATGACGTAGATGAGAGGAAGCATGGCGTGAAATGTCAGGGCCTGGAAGTACATGGAAATTCTTGGTTCTATGTCCGGAGGGAATAGTGAATGAAGTGATAGGACGTGTGAAAATTGTGCGCTGTGAATGCAATGCTAGAAAACTTTCACAATAAGACATATTTTCGTTCAGCAAAATGCAGAACACAACAGCCCGCTTGACACGAACGTTTATGAGCATCCGATGCATCTTCTGCGTCTTGGTACTCATTTGAATCCCAACATTGTTCAGGATGCGAATGGACTGAAAAACAACAAAAATCAATTGAGAGATCAAAGAAATCCACTCACGAGCCATCGAAAACAAAGAACCGTAGGAAAGGCAACCATGGGAAGGGCTGAAATGAACAGGACAGGATAGGCAGCGGTGAAATGGAGAACCGACGCGTTCCCTTAATTTGTTTCGCTACTCATTGATTATGTTGCCTACCTGAAAGGACAACAGACGACTTCGCAAGTGCTGGATACACTCTTGCGATGCTTTCATTCAATTCCTCGCGGGTTCCTTCGGCAAATAGGTAACAGGTCTATTAAGGACGTATTTGAATTATCCTGACAGTGAGTGTACCCAAGTTGATACGGACGGTAGGTAAGAGAGGGCAATGACTTTGAGAAGTCCGCTGCGGGAAGGTGGAGGTGTCTTTACGAGCACGGCGTATCTGGGAAATGTAAAACAATACGATATCCCGGTCTGACCTGTACCAAAAGGAGACTATTAAGAAGGTGAAGGTGGCACAGAGGCAGTGACACATCGTATCGAGGGTCAAGTAGCAAACGTGAGCCGATATCGCAGTACACGGACCGTCGAAGACAACGACAACGGAAGGATAGATGAACATGGTCCTGACAGGATAACACTTGCTATGTACAATAGACAGTTTTAAGACCCATTTTTTGTTCTATGAGTGTCCGGGCAAGTCCTCTTTTGCTCGATTTTTTAAACAAAAATGTGAATTAAAATATAGCATGTGTTTCCCCCCTTAAAAAGACCATGGAGTAAAATCTGATTTTAATGCTGACCTCGCCGTCGTCATTCCATCTCCAATGACTTCAACCAAGTCCACAACTGCGACAACAATGAGAAGAGTCGAGTATGTGGCAAGGGCAGTCGGTGTTTTGGTGCGGACAACGTAGATTAGGAGAGAGTTCATGATGACTCCGAGTCCTCCGATGACGTGGTGAAGGCCAACAATTAGTTCCATTATGAGGTCCATAAGATGGAGGAGAGCTGAACAATGAAATCCATTGCATTCGGTGCAGCTCTCATGGAGACTTGCGTGTGGTGATATCTGCCTTTGATGTTCGAAAAGTTCACATATCATAATATAACGGGAAGAGAGGGAGGGAGTTCACAGCGTCTCGGCTCCCAAGGGAACTCTGCGAGAAATTAATTGTCTCGAAAAGGGAGTAATAACGTTGTGTGAAAATCCATCTCAAAGATCGAAAAATCACAGTAGCAGGGATCTGCTATGTTTCTTAGCCTGTTCCACACTGGGAAGATGTCAAGCTGCCTGCATTGGTAGCGTCCTTTCCACTGCTTTCTTCAGGATCAGATACCCCCAATGCCATTTTTCATCCAACGGGTAATTGATTTGGGCACCAATACTCACTAACGAAGTCGGTCCTCGGCCAGTATTTATATCACCTGCACTCGGCGTAATCTCACTGAAAAGACTCGAGTGCGCTTGCTACTGGAACCTCAGTTAGTCAGCAGAGGTACATACATATCAAACAGTTATTGAGTATTGGTTGGCACCACAGAACTTGTAAATCGTTCCGCGCGCATACTGTCGTTAGCGGTTCCTACCTGCGAAGCGAACAATTGGAACACAGTAAGTCCGCTTGGGCACGCTTTTATAAACCGTGCCCAAGCGAACTCGATGCGCTCCAACGTTTTAGTTCACAGGTAGGAACCGCTAACGACAGTATGCGAGCGGAACGATTTATAAGTTCTGTGGTGCCAACCAATATCCGGGATACGAACCCGGGACCCGCTGATCTAGACGGGAGAGTACCACTGACAATGAGCTATGATAATAATAAATGAAACAACAAACATTTCCTTATTATATCTCAATTTTAGGTTCCACATTTCCGAACAGGCGGAATAAAGGTTATCTCTTCAAGCATGCAAAAAACAAATGTAGCATTCATAAATGGCTCCTGACCTTCGCCGACTCGATGTGCTGAAATCGTGCTTTTTTGTTATCCATTACGCAGTGACCTCTTCAAGAATGGCTTGTTGATCGTGCGCATTCTAGTTACGGTACCTCTAGCTGAACCTAAGACACGGAAGTTATTCCTATTCTCTTGATTCCCTCCTCCACCTCTTTAACTATTCATGGAAGATCGCACCATCGCTGGTCTCATCATATCCGTGGTAAAATCCTCATTTCTTGGCGGAATTGTCATCGTCTTCAGCTTTCGTCCTTCGGGGTACTCTGGAATGTGCTGGTTCTTGTTCTTATGCGCTATGCTCCTTCCCTCTCCAACGCCTTCGGCCGCCTCACCGCATCCCAAGTGAGTATTACCTATTCTTCTTATTCCCGTTCTTGTTCAGGCCGTCGCAGATCTCGGCCACCAAGCCATCTTCACCTTTTACCTCGGACCAATGTTAATCACGTAATCACAGGTCGACTTTATCTGATATGGCCCTGATTTAGTCAGTATCCGCTCCTAACAAAACAGGCGACTACGAGCATCTTCGCCCATGGAATCGTTATGGTATACCAGGTTGGCGCTTAGCGGGCGGGAAAGTACAGTGGGTAGGATTCAGGCATGCGGGTATTCTCATGTCACTATCTCGCTTAATCGCATGTTCGCCGCGTACTTTCCTGTTGGATACCGAAAATTCTTCACGTAAATCCCTGGCTTGATGGACGGGGGAAAATTGAATAGTTCAGTCCTGGCACCACTGCTTTTTGCATAGTTCTCTGCTGGTCGCTTGCCATCATTCCGACCACGTACTTCTTCACTCGTCGTGAGTGGTCTCCCTCGATACCAAGCGATCGTCCTCCATCAGCCGACTGCTGGGGGCAGATTGCTCCTGGCGAGTGGTCGTTCAACTATGTCTGGACCGAATACTGCGCCTGGGTACTGTAAGTGATTGCAGTGAGAGTGAATGAGCTGTGGGTTGCAGTAAAATCCACTTCCCGACGTACGTCTCCATCGGTATCATCTTCGCGGTTCTCGATGCTCTCACCGTCACGCTTCTCATCATCTTGAATAGAGGCATCCACAGCGGAACATCCTCGGTCGAGCAGACCGCCCGCCAGCGACAGGAGATATTCTTCATCGTTCAGGTTACAGCAAATTGTATTGGAGGATTAATCGATGCGGAATTGTGGTCAAAGATCGTATGAAAAACATCCAGAAAGCGATAGTCTGTGAAGTTTCGCAATCTTTTCGGAGAGACGTTCGTCGTATACGCAATTGATATTCTCCACCCAGGTGTGCCTCCAAGGCTCTTTCTACATCACGGAGCTCATTACTTACTTCTGGCTGGCGACCTTCTTCAAGAACCAGTGGATCGTCTTCGTGCTGACGACTGGGATCTGGATCATGGTTCACTTCCTGGACGGGTGCTTCGATTCATTCAAGACGAGGCACTGCGTATCATTGCAGTCTCACGGTGCTCCTCTGCAATCGCGAACTGCGCACGATCATTCAGAAGAAGCTCGGACTGTGGAAGCCGCCTGGTAAGTGAGACATTCATGTTTTAAGTTCCTTTCAGCGGTCTCGCCCAGCATGGCCAGCACGACCCTCGTCGTTATCTGAGTATTCAATACCTTTACCCGTAAAGAAAAGCCCAACATCGGAGAGCGTGATAACCTCACAGGGAACAAAGACATCTGATATGGACGGGACGCCCATTGCTCATGGTGCAAAGATCTCCTGTTTAAAGTGTGCACATTCTATGTGCGTTTGAGAAGGCTTAATGTGTCCGGCAAAGGAAAATAGAAGGAAGTACATATGGCGAGTGATGATGATTCCAAAGGAAAACAAGCGTAGAACGACGTGCGTAACGCGCTAGTTACAACACGTTGAGCGTTAATCATGCGTTTTCCGCATATTCATGTTTTCAGGCAACATGGCCAATGGTCTCTTTTGCGTCTAAATTTCTTTGGTTATCCGACGCAACCATTGAAACAACATAGCACTGCTCTGTTTATCGTTAAAATTTGAACAGTACAATGCTGCTTTGATTATAACTTCGTCCCAAGGAAGGTACAGTTAGTTTCTGTACAGTTAGTTTCCGGAAAATCTATGATGCTGAAAGTAGAAGGTCTCAGAGTCGACCTCAGTGAGGATGTCGCCTAAGGGATCGCTGCCAATGGCCTGAGGGGAGGAGGAGGGAGGGAGAAGCGGGGGGAGTCTCACCTTCTTCACGATCTGACGTGGACGATCGATGTAGACTCGGTAGAAGAATTTGCCCTGTAATGCATGTTTCACGCCCCCATTATCATCCCTCACTTTCTTGGCGGAAGCGAAGATATCGCTCGAGAATTGAACTTCCGGGAGCAAGGTGGTGTCAGACTGAGGGGAAAGCAGAGGGGGAGGGAGGGGGAAGTGAGGGGCACCTCGATCAGTTCGTAGTCGTCGTCGGGTATGTCAAGATCCTCGGCAGAGCTAGTCATCTGGGAAATGAGGAGTGAGGAGAGAGGGGGTAGGGGAGTACGGAAATGGGCACAGAGATAAAGCAGGTGTGGACGAAGTGTCCTTCGTGGCGGCGGGAGCTCATCTCAAATTCGCACTGATCGTGGGACTGGAAGAGAGAGAGAGAGAGAGAGAGAGAGAGAGAGAGAGAGAGGGAGGGGTAAAGGGAGCTGCTTACCTTTACGTTGTACTCGTATCGGAGGGTGAGGTTGGAGAGGCCGACGTCCTTCCAGTACGGCTCCTAAACATGGAGGAATCAATCCCCCCCTTTCCTCTTCTAACCCGCCAGAAGAAGGTCTCCAGTGTTACAATGACGTCTTTCTGCACGTTGTAGGTGACGTTGGGACGGGGAGGGACCTGGACGGCTGAAGGAGAAGGCTCCTCTTACCTTCCCCTGCTCCTCTTACACGACAGATAGCAAATTTTGAAGGTTGTCATGGTTATGTTGGCGGGGTTGAGGGCCTGGAGGGGATGACGGAGGAGGAGAAGGGGGAGGAGGTACCGGGATGTGGCAGCTGGCAGGCATGGAGTGGGCACATGCACAGGTGCCTTTCTCTCTCGACTGGAGGCACAGACTGCAGGGGACGAGTCAATGAGAACAGGAAGGAGACCTGTAGCCAGCTGCAGTGCACTGACTGCAGCTCTTGCAGCCTTCATCGTTACCAGTCTCCTCGATGAAAAACTTGCTCACCTAAAAGGAGCAATGGAGGGGAGGAGAATGGGAGAAGAAGAGGCGGGGAAAGGGAATGGAGCGGTCCACTTACCGCAGTGTCCAAAACGGTGGTGGGACACTAGAGGTCGAGGCAGCAGGGGGCCGCCGTATCCGTGTGCACTCTGAGACATCTACAACAGTTATCTCATTAGGATTAGTAGCTGGAAACATTGACAGGATGCATCCCCATGGATACTCAATGACTAGGTACACGGACGGCAGGGTTACATTCGCAACGGTCTTTGGCGATTCGCGGCCGTGGATCAGTGGTAGTGTGCTCCAGGCGCGGAAGCTTAGCAGTTCAAGCCACACCGTGGGCCAAGTGTTTTGCTAGTCAAACGGAAGCTCTTCCTAGGAAGGATGGAGGGATGAGAGAGCAGCATACAGTGCATGGGCGACCAGGGCGTGGGCGACGACTGCACTCCTCCACATCTTTCCCTCCCTGATAGACCCGGAAGGTCTGCAATATTTGTTTGCCCACCGAGCGAAACGAATTGGACTCTCATATCATCGAAAGAAGAAGGAGTAGGAGAGGGAGGAGGACCTCGAGGAAGGGGGGTCTGAGTTGAGGAGATGAGGTTTGATGAAAGGGAAGAAGACTTGGGGGACGGCAAAGCCGGCAGCTGTTACTGCTCCTGACTCTTTCTCCATCTTTTTGTGAGCGGAGTAATGTAAGAGAAGGGAGTTGTGAAATAAGGGCGAGGAGGGAAGGGGAGGTGGAGCAGGGTGCACATTGCTACTGATACAAGCTTACATATGTTGATGGCAATGGAGTAAACAAGGAAAGTAATCGTGACGAGAGGACGGGAGGATAAGAGGAGGGGAAGAGGGAGAGGAGCAGATTGGTGGCGGGAGTCACACAACCGGAGCAACAACTGTTTGATCACGTTGCTCCAAGCAATCCTAGTGAACACAGAGTAGCTGGGCTTTAGAACAACACCGCAGCACAGCTTCTCACAATGAGTAAAGCCCTTTTTGGAAGTTCCGATGACTCCAGTGGATTCTTGAAAAAAGTCATTTACAAATTGCAGCACTTTTTCGTTGCAGAGAAGATGGAGATGAAGGATGACGTTGGCCGGGGTGATGGGGACTGTGGGATGGAGGGGATGGACGAGGCTGGGGCGGTGTTGGCTGATACCAACTCTGGCAGTCTTCAGAACCATGACCGACATCCTCTAAGAATCCGATGACATATTTCCACCAAATCGGTTCTCGGCTACCATAACTTGCTATGTACTTCAGATGAGAATCGCCAGGGTGAACCAATTTGGCTACTGACGACTCTTTTTTCCGTGGTCGAACCAATTGTGATCATTGCATGCATTCCTCCGTGTGTTTTATTATTGCAATAATTCATGGAGAAATGAATGAAATTGAATTTGAAGGTACCGTGCTCGCGTTGTACGTATTTGGGAGCGGATTCGAGGAGTTTCGACCGTTCCAACACTTCATGTTCATTCCGCCTGGAACAGTCGGAGTTCCTAATTCCATTTATCGATAAACGCCTGCGCTGTGTTTCGCCATGGACGATAAATTCGGTCTCCTGAAAGTTATTTTGCAGTAGCACAGAACCACAACATCTTGTCAATGTAATGATACGAGTAGGCGTTATTAAAGAAGGGGTAGGAGCAACATTCCGTATCCGTACTGCTGCTGGGTGCAATTGTGGCAAAAGTGCACTATTTTCCAGACGTAGGCCAAAGTGCACGTGCACGTTCGCCTGAGCCTGGTCTGATTTCCATGGTGACCGTAATCTGAAATGTTGCTCCTACTCCTTCTTTAAGCGACGGTATGGGCGCAGCAAGCTGAGCACTAAATTGGATGTACATATTATATATTGTGGAGAACCCGAAGCGTTCTAATTCCCACGCTAGCGTGGGAAAATTCAGTTAATGATCTACCGCCGTTTCATGACCAATCTCAGCAAGTGACTCCAGGCAAAAGATCGCAACTAGGGGCTGTAATGTGATATAATCAGACTGTTTGAGTAACTCATATTCAGACTCGAAATGTGAGTTACTCACATTTCAACTCACATAACTCACATTTCCCCCAGACGTCTGCCTCTCGAAATGTGAGTAACTCACATTTCGTCTGAATATGAGTTACTCAGACATCGGATTATATCACATTACAGCCCCTAATCGCAACCAATGCAAATATGTTTTTGTCTGGTTTTGTAAACATCCACAGATGTTTGCTTCCCTTCATTTCTAGATAAACATGTTGGGGTATGTTTACAAGGCACAACTCTGGTCTCAATGACCAGATGGAGCCCCTAATATCCTATGATCTGTAACGGAGATGGAGTCACCTGATAATTCGGGAGAAGTGCCTCTGTGACAACTGCCTATTGCCCGAGATGCGCGGGTTGTCACGGTTGTGGTTAGCGGATGACCTGTTCGGTATCAGCGCTTATGCAAGGAATTCTAAGGTGTCCTTTTGCTTACGTGCTTCTTATGGTACCAGAATAAGGTGCTGCAAATTTTTGACCAAATCTCCTCATCTTCAAGTATAATAATTGGGGTCGGAATTGTTGCTTGCTTAGTCAAAATTTCGATACCCGTGCAACTCGGACAATAGATCCATCTCGTTGTGCGATGGCACTGTCCACTGTCTCCGTGTCTCTAACCGCCAAATATGATAGAGAAACGAGAGAGCAGGTGCAAACGCAACGCAAAAGGAACAGTTTGTGCACCATCACAATGCTTGTTCACCGAATTGCAAAAGTTCCGGGATGGAGGTAACGTAGGGCGAGCAGAGGTAGCATCACGATAGTCGATCCAAACGCGTCTAATATTCCGTTCCGTACGCGACTGTTCTCTCTCCATTGAAAGCCGGTTGCTCTCGTCGCCTAGCCGGATAGAGACCATGGAGAGAGATCGCGCCTAGGTGCGAAATCAAGACGAGTTCGGATCGCCGATATTAACCGGTCTGGCTATTAGAGAAACGAGAGACAGTGGCGAGAAAGAGTAGGTGTAAACGGAACGCAAAAGGAACAGATTTGACACCACCGTCTCGCCACCTGCGCTCTTCTCGCCCACACGCTCTCTCGCTGCGAGGAGCGCTGTGAGTGAAGAGGTGACAGACGGCGCATCCTTGGCGGGGGTATCCATTTCATATAAGGCCCCGAGTATAAACAAGTCGGAAACTTGGGGTCATCAGGTGTTGCAGTCTCAGCCCCTCTCAGTCAGCCCTCCTATCCCCATACAAGGAAGTTACATTGCAGCGAGATGGAAGAAGATGATATCGAGCAGCCCGGTCCCTCCAATCGGTCAATCAAGATGGCTTCCAAGCGCCTCCTCATCAAGGACAACGACGGACGATCCAAGGAAGATGTAACGATATTTAATTCATTAATTCTTTAAATTATTAAACTTCACATTCCTTTCGTCGTGATTACTTCCATCGCATCTATGCCCATACTCTTCTTCGCAATCTCTCCTTGAATCTTCCTCGTGAATTGGATTTCTGTTCTCCCTGCTGTTCTTCTCTTCATGCCGATCCTTCCGAACGAAATGTTTGTGAACATATTGTTCGGCCAACATGTCATAATGAACCACCATTTCGCACTGAACCGAGTTGAAAAACTGGTACTTTTTCATGATATTTTCAGCGCATAGATGCGAGGCGAACAGGAAGAAGGGAAGAGCAGAAAGATCGTGTTCCCCAAGATCCCATTGCTGGTACGTTTAGTGTATATGCCAACGACCTGTTATTATAAACCGAAACCAAAATAATAAAAATATAATCATTTTTTCAGGCGATACAGCTTTTAAGCCAAGAACACAACGTCCTGTGAACAATGAGACCAAGGTGATACAGGTAAATTTATCATATTTCTCATTCCAATCAGCAACATTGTCATTTAGCCAACTCGGCAAGAGGACCGAGTGGGAAGCCCGCCTGCGTATCCAAGGCCCTCCACCTCCTCTGGTAAAGATGACCAGAAATGTAGAATGGCATATCACATTTTTGTACATAGATTAGAGGCTGTAATGCAACATAATCTGATGTCTGAGTAACTCATATTCAGACGAAATGTGAGTTACTCACATTTCGAGAGGCAGACGTCTGGGGGGGAATGTGAGTTGTGAGTAACTCACATTTCGAGTCTGAATATGAGTTACTCAGACAGTCTGATTATATCATATTACAGCCCCTACTGTAGATGTCGACGTCGACTCAGACGACGAAGAACAAGACCAAGAAGAATGGGTACACTTGATCGATATGAAGACTTCGGAAGGTCGGAAAGCTGTAATCAACTTTGCGGTATTTTCATGCACGCAAAACACTCTGGACGCTTCTTTCAGAGAATCCTCATCGGCTCTGGAGACTTTCAAAGGATATTGGATGGAGTGAGAAGCGTGACAAGTGAAATCGACCATCGCCGACTTCTGATCGACGTTAGCGATTAAGCATTTTCCGACCCAATTCTCGTATTCCAGGATACCGGAGAAATCGTCGAAAATTCAGCGGAATCTTGGGATCACAACGTTGACCAAACGATCCAATACGGAGCGGTAACTATCGACGACTTCAAAGACCGTTAGCGACTTTTCTTTTTTCATAAAAATTAGATCATAATTTTCAGGAATCAGAGAAATCGAGCTAATGCAAGCGAAAGTAAGGGAAATGAAGGCGGCAAAAGCTGCGGCAGAAGAGGCCGGCATTCCTGGTAAGTATCGCTGGTAATGTTTCCATTCGCTTGTTTCAGATGCGGACGAGGAAGAAGAGTCTGATGACATTGAACAGTCAGAATACGAGGAAAATGGAATCAATGTCGAAGATAACGTCGATGAACAGGAAGAAAATTCCGTGGAGATAATGGTACAGATTCTGGTTAATGGTAGAGACGAAGATGATGATTGATTCGAATATTTTCCAGGGGACACCAGAAAGCCAAGAAGAAGAGATGGAAAGCCAGGAAATCAGGGACGATGTGAGCGACGCTCAAGATACTACAATCAAGAAGAAAACGAAGGTTAGGCTGAATTTTTGGTGTGTAGGCATTTGCTCATTCCAGAAGACGCGCTGTGACGACAGAATATCTTCGAGGAGAACGTCGTCGTGGAAGGAGAGTCACTGGACAAGCGAGGAAAATATTTCCGAGGTACTCCATTTTCTTACCATTTGTACAATCTGCTCTCCTTGCAGGATGACCTCGTTCACAACGACGATGAAGAACTGGAAGAGAAAAATGAGGAGGAAGAACAGGACGAGGAAGAAGATGAAAATGAGGAGGAAGAGGAAGAGGACAATGAGGAGGAAGAACAGGAAGATGAAGAAGATGAAAATGAGGAGGAAGATGAGGACGAAGAAGAAGAGGAAAATGAAGAAGAGGAAGTGGACGATGAGGAAGAAGAAGAGGAAAACGAAGAAGTGGAAGAGGGTGTTGAAGAAGAGGAAGAGGACAATGAGGAGGAAGAACAGGAAGATGAAGAAGATGAAAATGAGGAGGAAGATGAGGACGAAGAAGAAGAGGAAAATGAAGAAGAGGAAGTGGACGATGAGGAAGAAGAAGAGGAAAACGAAGAAGTGGAAGTGGTTGTTGAAGAAGAGGAAGAGGACAATGAGGAGGAAGAACAGGAAGATGAAGAAGATGAAAATGAGGAGGAAGGAGAGGACGAAGAAGAAGAGGAAAATGAAGAAGAGGAAGTGGACGATGAGGAAGAAGAAGAGGAAGTGGAAGTGGGTGTTAAGGAAGATGGAGGAAAATGAGGAGGAAGAAGAGGAAGATGAAGAAGATGAAAATGAGGAGGAAGACCAGGACGATGAAGAAGTGGACGATGAGGAAGAGGAGGAGGAAAATGAAGCGGAGGAAGAGGAACAGGTCTATGTGGATGAAGAAGAGGAAGAGGAAAGGAAATGGGAGACGAAGAGTAAGGTAAATTTGAAATGTTCCAATTTTTTTTATTCCGACCTAATTTCAGAAGAAATCATCTAAGACTCTCCCAGAAGAAAATGTGGCTTCTGGAGGGGATATTCCGTTTGTGAAAAGGAGACCGTCTTCAAGAGAGAGCAAAAAGGTAACATAAATTAGTGAACAGCCGAATTCGTGCGTCTTTGTATCAGTCTCCAAGTCGACGAGGGCGCTGGAGACTCTGACTCATGACTATGGCAATAATTCGGCTAGGAAGCGGTGTGTTCTAGAGACAGTAAAAAGGTCTCAAGAATTGTATAATGATTAATCACCTTTCAGCAGTCTCGCAAGTCAAAGAAGGCGCGAGAAGCACCGAATGATGACGACGACATGCATGTCTCTGGCGATGGACTGATTGAGGATATTCCGACAGAGAGACGAACGTCCTCAAGAGAAGGCAAAAAGGTATATTTTATCTATGACTGATGAAGGTGTGTTTTTCAGTCTCGTAAGTCGAAGAAGGTGGCGGAACCTCTGCCTGAGCAAGATAACGAGCCCATTGAAGACATTGAAGGAGTTGAAATTAGAATGGTTCGTTTTATTGTTAAATCGATTTTTAAAAAGTTTTTTGAATGACGTGTACAAAGCAAAAGAGTGTAAAAGGTACACTTAGTCTCGCGAAAATCGTAAAGTGGTGCGCCATCCTCAGTTCAAAAATTTATTCATTGATATTTTCATTGATAATTTCATTTTAAGAGAGAGATGCAAATCTTCGATGATGAGCAGTCAACAAGGCTGGAGGAGATGAAGCGAAAGAAGGAGAGGAGGAAGGCAAAGAGGGATCGTAGGCGACAGGAGAGGAACCCTGAGCCCGATGAGCCTCTTGCTGATTCGCCAGTTGCTGACAACTCACCGGACGTACAAGAAGAGGTGTCGCGTTTTATTCGTATTAAAATCCACATCTATTTCAGGCGAACTATCGTCAGGCATATGAAGACGAGAAAGATCAGGGGCGAATGAAGAGGGAGAAAAAGCGACAAGCTCGCGAAGCCTATGAAGTAGCCAGAATGCAGAGGGTTTATGAAGCGCCTGGACCATCGACACTATTGCTAGAGGTTTCGAGTTATGTTTGATGGAAGACATGAACGGTGTTATAGGAACTACGTGCTGAAAGGTCTCAGAAAAACAACAAGGCACGGAAGGAGGAGGAAGCAGTTTCTCAAGATACCCGAGATGACAGCATGTACCGTTTCTGAATTGAAATTATACAACAATAGCGAAAGGCACATTTGAGATGATGATTGTGTAATTGGATACTATCACATTTTAAAAATATTATAACTTTAACAAATCAAGTACAGTATGTCACAATAAATAGAAATGACTGATGCTACTCCCATTACAGAACAGAAGAATGAAAGGCATAGAATTGAACGAATGGCACCTATAACATGCTTCTCCCGTATCTCGCGACTTCTTACCGAAAAAGACGCGACAAAGAAAAAGTTGCTGGAAAAGTCGACGGAATCTAATAGTCGAGTTCGAAGGTACGGCCGAAATAATTCGTCGTAGTAAACAGGATATTCGAAACGAAGATACACATCGGTATGAAGAGCTGTGAATTGTCTTTATTAGCGAATCGTAAGGTACTCTCACAATGTTAATGAAAACGAAGGTTTTGCTGTGGAAAGTATCCTCAAGAAGCACTTTCTTGAGTCTTCGGCTGGTAAACATTTCCTTCGTTCTGCTCAACCCATCCAACAACCTTGCAAATCGTCGCATATCGTAGGATGCGACGATTTGCAAGGTTGTGTTGATTAATTCGATAGTAGTGACGTACTGGACGAATCAAGCAAACGTACACAAGTACATCAGTTGAACATTGAAAAATATGTGGGACGTCGCGTACACAACCAGCATGTTTGAGTCCATGTAAGGTGTCTAAAGGATATTTCCCCATGGTAGTCGTCAACAGTCCACCAGTCCTGAGGCAGACAGTACAAGTGAGTAGTAAATTCCAACGATTACATGAAGATTGAAAACTTGTCGATATTGAGCTGTAAGCATTGCTAGGACTTATTGTAGTGAGGCAGGCCACCTGTGCTTTTCGACGCGTTTTCGTGAGATGCAGCAGCATAGCATTGAGTGCAAATGGTATGAATATGTGAACGTCGTAGAAGACGTCGAGGGACGACTCCACATTTTCAGCTGCCATCTTCTGCTGTGATAAGCTTACACGGACGCTTCGTGGAATGTCACCCAAACAACACTTTCGAGCGGCCGTAGATTGGGTTTATCCACGCTGCTGCTGATAAAAGAATTATTATTCTACTGACAATGAGATCAAGGTATCGACAGTAACCTATCGGATAGTGTGGGATACAGTAGCATCAAGGAGTTTGCTTCATCGCCACGGAATGCACTTGAGGGTTTCACCAACTTCCGTTTAGAAGTACAGTTCTGGATTCTTATTCGGAAGAAAGGAGAAAATTTATTTATAACAAGCTATTTTATGGCATAAAGCGGAAATGACGTTCAGTTTTAGAATTTCAAGTCATGATTATTGGCTTGATGAACAGCCGGACATTTTACGTGTTGATGCCATCGTCATTTGTGCATGGTGCGGACACTGCGATTGAAGGAACTACATGAGATGGCTTGTGTTCGCAAAGAACACATTTCCTGAATTCTTCTGTGAATCCAATAATAATGATGGGATTGATGATTGGGCAAAGCGCGCACAGCATCATTGTGATGCGAAGACGACTTCCTGAAGTGTTGAATCGCAACTTCAAAATCTGCATCGAACCTTGGCCGTTGCTGCCGGTCATCAAATCGAAGACCACTGAATATACCGAGCTGTACATCGTGAGCATTGGATTGAGAGCCTTCAAGGTGAATTTTAGGCGTAAACTTTGACGTATTCACTTGAAGCACCAGCAGAATGAGGGCATTGTGATGGCGTTGACGGGTTGCTGCACTGAATGCGTGGGTTTTGATGGTGACATGTAGTTGACAGCCGCAGTAGATGGAGATGGCCGATGCAGCTCCCATAACCAAGCAGTAAAATGACAGACAGAGAACCGTACGAATTACGCCATTCTGGATCATCCTCGTACAGAAATGTCTCGACAAAACACTCACCGAAAATGATGCCGCTAAGTAAAAGTTGCTGGAAAAGTTGACAGATGTTCCCAAACGATCGCGAAGGTACGGACGAACAGACTCATCGAATTCGAACAAGATAGTGGAAATGAAGATCCATAGCGGAATGAAAAGCTGCGACCAGTGAGTATCAATGCCACGCGAAATAATCTCACAATATTTGTAACAATGTAGATCCCTCCGTTGAATGAGTTGTCAAGAAGGACTTTTTTGAGCGCTAGGCTGGAAGATCATGCCTTGATAAATTTGTCAGCGTAAAAATACTTGCAAATTGTCGCATATCTCATGATGAAACTTGTGGTAATCAACTCGATGGTTGCGATGTACTCGACAAACCAAGTGTTGATACAGAGATACATCAATGGAACATTGGTTGAAAAACGTGTCGTCGTATATAAGACGAGTATATTTGAATCCAAGTACGGAGTCTAATCGAAAATTAGGGATGGATCAACTCTGACTCACCATTCCCGAGGTAGCTAGTACAATTGAGTAGGTTGATCCCGATGATTACAAGTGTTCTTGGAGTGACACTTCGTAAGATATATAAGCAGAGCATTGAATATAATGGAAAAGAAGACGTGGATATTATCGAAGAAATCGAGAAACGAAACCAGAAGCAATTGTATGTGCATCGACAGATGAAACTTGTTGGTAATGGGATATTGGGAAACTTGGGTGTTTTCCATTTAGTGTTCTCAATACATCAGCAGACAGTTTTATTTCGAGGAATGCCACTCGAACAACAACGAGATCCCTAGGCAGCTTACTTCTTGGCATCGATGTTGCGTGATGGGATGAACATATGAGATCAAGGTATCATTTACCATTTAGATAATGGATCCGGAACACATAATCTACTGCGAAGCCGAGATCCCCGACCTCGTGCTTTAGATCGGGTCTTACAAGCTCAGTCTCAACTATAAGAACATGATCATCCGCGTATGCCCATCCCCTCTATGGACTCTCTTCCGCTGCAGGGTGACGACCATTTCTGCGTGTTGGCCATCCGGATGCAAGATAACTTTGGCATCACGATTTGATCCAGAGAGACCCGTTCGCTCGCCAGCACGGCAACATCTTTGACATGGGCAACAAGTTAGTTCAGTGCACGTCTTTTTATTTTACATCTTATTTATTTTTTACCAGATGTCCGCAGCCGCCTACGGCGGCTGCGTCCAGCTGGTAAAGCTAATCGGACATAGTTTTGAACTCAGGGTATCGAAATGAAACCTTATTCCCCCCTCCACGGTCCCCTCCCCTTTTCCTTCGCTTTATGCTTCTTCCCTCACATCGCTCGCGGATCTGTTGCTCGCTGCGCTCGCGGCTTTTTCTAGCGCTGACGGCTAGCAGGGACAGCCGCTCGCTGCGCTCGCGGCTTTTTCTAGCGCTGGTGGCTAACAGGATCAGCCGCTAGCTGCGCTCGCGGCTTTTTCTTGCGCTGGCGACTAGGACTCGAATATCGCGGTTTTTGAGGGCACTTGCATCCTGGGATTTTTTTCCTTTTATTTTTTAATGATCTACTGTAGTCGGTATTACCTATAATGGTCTGACCCGGTCTAGTTTGCAAAAAATACCTGAAAAAAGGGCTAACGTGTCAAAAGTCACCTTAAACGGCACTTCGAAAAAAAAATTTTTTGCTGAAAAATTGAAGCGAAAAATAAGAAACTTAAAATTTTTTATTTTAGGTTCCTAGGTTAAGTCTATCAAAAGTTATGAATTGTTGAAAAATCGCGTTTTTCGACTTTTAAACGCCTGCCATTTCCCGCCCATTACAGTAATCCACCCAGACTAGATTCCATACACCTTAGGTCACTGGGTACTGTAACTGGTTAAAGCGGCAAGTCGCTACGATCAAGCTGTGGGCTGGGGCAGGGGCACCCGGAGCCCTCCTCGAGCTCGGCTGAGACTGCCTCATAATAAGTTCGAATTATCGAAATGAGGATGGACTGTTGTTGTTCGAGATCTCGGATATGCGTTGCCCTCTCATGAACTGCTTGAAGAGCCGAATATATCGAGGATTCAGGAGCACGGTGAAGATTGAGCTGGAAAATACCTCGTTTCAAACTAAATAGATGTCCCCTGTTGCTTAACACGTCATTCACACTTAAAGAAGGACTGGGAAGAACTTTGATTCCGTCGATTAGGCTAAGATCAAAAAGATCCGACCGATGACCGTCTGGAAAATAGATTACGGAAATTGGGAAACGTCGAGCCAAAGTGCATTCATCCAGCCAGACGTTGGAGTCAAATGCATTGATTTGTCTAGTCTAGAACATGCAAACGACTCCATCAAGGCCAATTTGGAACATTGATCGGCAGTTCCCATTAGACTGCCCAATGCTACAGTATTCAGATGCCAACTTTGAAGCATTCTAATTGAAGAAAGAGCGCACGATGTGCAATGAGAGTGGCATCGTTCTGCTTGTCTCGTAGAGCTTTAGTGAGCCCAATCATAAGCTCGAAATTGAAAGTTCTTCCTAGTCCTTCTTTAAGCACAGCGGTGTGAGACTGAATTTGCTGATTGCCCTTGCTTACCTTGCGATTGGATGAAATGGAAAAATCATGACGAGGACTGATGCGATTAAGGACATGCCGTGGGAGGAGAAGGGTAACTCGTAGATGATGCACACAGCCGAGCTGACGAACGGAATCACGACGCATGTTGTTAAAACGGAGAACTGAAGCAAAATAATCATAGCTCCTTGTTCGATCTCATTAAAGAAGGTGTGGAAGGGACTTCCTGATTGCTGTCATTATCGAAGTCCAGACCACACACCAGAACAAAAGTTCATTGTTTTACGTATTCGGAATCTTCTTCTTTAAAGAAGGACTGGCAAGAATTTCTTGGCACGTTTTCCAAATGTTTTTCTACTTGTCTAATCCGGCATACTTTCGCGTTTCTTTTCATGGTTCTCACAACCAGCTAACCTGGACAGCCAAAATCAACACACTGCGCTTCTGCACCAGACGGGTTCGTTTGCTCATGTTCGTGACCTGAACAGGGCCATTATATCGGGTAGATGTGATACCTGGTGATGGAGAGACAGCATGGAATGGCCCATAAGGAAAGCGGTAAAGGGAAAGATCCACAGCATTGTGGCGACAACGGACATGAAGACTGGAAATAGTTGCTGAAAACATTGTCCATATTTGTGCTATCAACCCTGGAAACCTCCACCGAAAAATAATCCAGTTTGCGGTTGCGCAGAAATGTGGACAGGTTGCGTGGAAGGAGTGCTTGGGCACCCGAAGTTCGACCGTGTCCTCCGAGATAGAACGTCAATGGATTCAATGCAAACAATGCTAATGTAACGAAAGTGACGAGGGCCTGACAACGATGGTAAAATATGCTAAGTGATGGCAGTGAGGACCTTTTGGATTGTGTTGAGTGCCCATCGACTCTTGCCGATGATGACTTGATTCCGCGACACTGCGCTTATCTCATTGTCCCCTTCTGTATTTCCGGAACAAATAAGGGTGCGAAGCTCAAATTGTACATGCTGGTTGGACCTGTATTCTAACCAAAGCCTGTAAAATAAGAGCAACAAACTCTTTGGGGACGTAGAGGTATGGGAAGCTGACATTTTGCCTCCGATCGATGTTAGAATTGCTTGGGCACTTGACAATATGAACGATACGAGTCCACAGAAGGCCGAGGATAACTTCTGTCGTCCAGAATAATATCGGCATAGTTATGTGAAAATAAAAAGAAAAAAAGCATTTACATCATGAGTCTCAACTCTATCAAATCACATGACGGCGATAACAATGGGGCTTGGTGAAATGAGATAGCGATGGATAAATGGTGAAGAATGATAATATGGGTCTTTTCGGATACAAGTGTATTAGGATAGCCACTCGTTTTCACGTTCCCTGTGAGCTACATAAGTCAGACTGCCCTTTCTTATTGTTAGAAGCCATCCAGTTCCGGGCGAATTCGATGGTCGGGAGTCGAGGTCGGCAAAAACCGTCCCGATTGATGGCCCTCATGATTGACCACGACGGATTCTAGCGTGTTGAGGGGTATTGTCTCCGCGGGGCATCCATTTTAACAGATCCTTCAATTTGCAGTACCTTTGAATAGACTATTAATTTTTTTCGTCTAAAGCAACTGCACCATTGCCTATGTAAAATAGCTCGGTAATTTTACTCTTGCATAAAGAATTTTGAAAAAAAACGTACGACGGTCCCTCATGTAGGCTGCTACGAAGCTGTAAACGACGACAGCAATATAGAGAAAGAACGCGATTATACAAAGAGTAATCCCATAGGCTCGTAGCCATTCAGGAGATGCGTCCTGGAGGGGGTTCTCTGTCGTAAGGGAAAGCGAGGGAGCATCCATCTGACAGGAACAACACGGGCAGCACTATCTCCCTAAATGAGTATCGAACGATCCCCTCCCTTCAGTTTTTTGCGCCCTCTCCCATTCGAAGAGTCGCCTTCTCTTTTCTGCCCACGCCTAGGCAAACCGGTCCGGGAAAGACATTGAGAGTACGAATATATTTTTGAAAAGAAAAACGTGCTGGAGATATTGCTATTAGAGATTCACGAATGGGTGCAATGTTCTGAAGTCTTCGAACGGTATATTTTATAACTATGTACTCATGGACCCGTGTGTGGGTAGCAGAGGGAAGTCAACGATCGTCCTTCCCCCATTCTCCCCTCCTCACGGACAGGAGCAGATCGCCATTAATCTTCTTCACTCGGTGCTATTTCCATGCACTCCGACTCGCCGTTCGGTAGATGACAATCTGATCGGAACTCTTGATACGAATTGCAATAGGGAATTATGTACTCTTGTCGTCACTTTTCCCCGTTCGTCCTTGCCGTTCCAGCGCTTTGATCAACTGAAAGCCTTTAGTCTACAGGGCCAACAATACTTCAATTTCATTGTGTATGGTGCCGGTTTGATGTATATTGCCCTTGCCACGACACTGGTGTGTATGAGCAAAATGTTCCAGACATTAAAACGATGGGATCCGAGCCCAGATTTCGGGTGGAAGGAGGGTGAAGATTTCAGACCAATATGGATTCTGTTCACGAACACTCATCAGTTCTACGGGGAGAAGGATCAGGAATCGATGGCGGCGGTGCTTGAATCCATTCGCGATAGCGGTGCGTTTTCGTTTTTTTTGCTTTACTTGAGTCACTCCACTTCAGAGATAATCTTATTGTTCTCTATTCCGCAGTCAACAATAGAGCCCTTCTTTATCACAAGGGCAAGCTAAAATATTCATAAAATAAACTAAAAAGAACAAACTAACTAATAACAGTCCGTTTGGAGTAAACACAATATCACATTCTTGTGCTTATGATCGAAAACGGCAAGTTGCCGTTCATCTCCTGCTGGCAGGAACATTCCACACAGCTGCGAATTGGTTGAAGTAATGCTCGGTTTCATCGCGAATCCTCGGTCCCACGTCGTGGACTTTGATCTGCAGATAGTAGTGTAACACTGTAGACGCCAAATATTTTGCAACCAGCTCTCGGTAAGAAAAAGCGGATCCGCTTCCCATGACAATCCATACATGCCAATGATTTGCCAGCTTATCAGCCAATGCAGTCGGCATCATTCGCTCGAGCTCGCGATAGAACGTGATTTCGTCCGTCACAGCGACGACGACAAAGACGGAGCCGTACCTTAAAGAAGGCATCCGAGCACTTTTCGATTTTTCTTTTTCAGTTGCATCTGAAAGTGCTCTAAAATGCTGTCGAACGATATAAAAAACAACCACAATAGATGATTCCTTGATTTTTAAATAGCAAAATTGTATCATTGGTTTTGGCACTGTACCAAAATTGTTATTTGCGTTATTTGAACGTTTTATTACATTTCTGCAGTTGCGGGCTATGTTTTCGAGTTTTTAAAAAATAATCTGATAAAAAATCACAAGAAAAATTCACGATTTATCACACTTTGGCACCGTGCCAAAATATTTATTTGGTTGAATCTCCTTGAATCGGGCACTTTGCCAACTTTTTTTTTCGCTGATTAGATAGTGAAAATGATTTTGGTATCATTCGACAGCATTTTTCGAGCTCTAATATTATGCCTAATATGTAGTGTGAGCCTGTGGGTCTTAGTTTTTTAGTATTCCAAATAATTCGCAACAGCCCGGGTGATACCAGTGAAAAGGGCCGTGTATATATTGTCGGGTAAAGTGATGCGGAGGAAACGCGTGAAACAACAGCGTAATGAATGTAATGAAGCTTGGTGAATATTTCACAACGCTGCTTATCGCGGAGTCGCTCGCGCGTCGCCTCTGCATCAGTTAAATACCGGACAATAGTTGCATAGGTGCTCACCAAATATCCAACCCTACTAAATATCTCGTGACATATTATCGGCGATCCATAAGTGTATAATTTTCCGTTCCGTACGCGACTGTTCACTCGCCATAGAAAACGAGGTTTCTCTCGTCGTCAGGAAGGTTAGAGATGATGGAGAGAGTTTCGCGCATCAGTGCGAAATTAAGGCACGCTTAGATCTCCGACAATAGATCAAAAGTACACGCAGTTCGTCAACGGTCTTGTTTAAATTAGAAAGCTCCGGGTGCTCTCAAATACAAGTATACTCGGCTCATCCACAAACCAAAAATCCACAGCAATACATTCGCCAAAGAGGAAATAAGTAGATAAATCTGCAGGCCAACGAAGACAATCCGCGTGCTGGCAGAGGCCGCTTCATACCTGCACGTCATACAATGTAATATCCGATTCCAGGTATACCATCTCCACCATATCGTCGCAATCAAACGTTCGATTCCTACGGCAGAGACACTGCAAAATAATTAGCGTGACCAGGAAACGTAGGCAACGTTTCGCCCTTGAACAGAACATTCTCGACTTACAGGAGACACATGTAACTGTAGAAAGTGTGGCGCACAATGAACAGTACGGTGACGAGAATGCGCACTTTTTTAAAGCTGAAGTTACTGCACTATATTGTTTTTGTTTACCGTCTCTTCGATGATAGGACCAGTCAAAGGCATGAAATGGAATCAAAATCATTCTGCAGACGATGGCAGCCTCGAAAAAGACGCCTGTATACAGAATCAAAAGGCGGTAATTCGCGTGGAGGCACTCTGAAAACTGTTCGTTAAGTTTTACTCCCTCTCAAAAATTTCTTAGACTACTTGAAAGGTGTGATTATTGTAGAGAACCCGGATCTTTCGAATTCCCACGCCCAGATATTGCCAAGAACCAGAGAGGTGTATATTTTGAGTCCAACAATTTCTGCATCGATGATCTCCAGAACCACAAACTCATGAAAGTTGCCATTTTTTGGGATTTGTCTTGGGACCATATTCAACGATTGTGCCTATTGCAGCTCTTGAATCCTTTCGGTTGCGTAGATATAGAAATCAACATTCGCTAACCGCAGTAAGTATTTAAACACCTCTCTGGTTCTTGGCAATAAGACCAATGGACGTCTTTCATCTCCCTCATTGATCCCCGTTTCACGACTCATGATTCGACTATGAAAGGGGATTAGAAAAGTTGAAGGAGTGTGAGCAACTCCTCTGATTACTGTCATTATGAAAATCGAGGCTAAACACATGCCAAAGTGCAAGTGCACTTCGGCCAGAGTGTATTTCGGCCCCAATAGCCCCAGCTATTTTACAGACACGGAATGTTACTGCTACTCCTGCTTTAACCCCAGAGTACAAGTAGCCCATCATTGGTATTGTCCGTGTACGAGAATTGGAACGCTCACCTGCTCGATAAACAGCGACAGCGCCCAAAGGAACGATCACGAGGCAAATGAGTGATAGAAGAACCTCAGTACAAACATGTGTATTAACACATGGAAAGAAACCTCTGCGAAATAGACGGCATTAAAGAAGGTTGGAGCAAAAGCGATTAGCGTCGAGTTTAGAGCAATCAATTCCACGTCCATCCGGAATGAGCGTTAATACCTGAAACGAAAAAAGCGCGATATTCCCTACCTCTATACATGCGCTAAGACCAGCACGTCTGTCGGTTCGTTTGTTCGTTTCTTTGTGACCACTATATCTCAGCACAGTAAGGTCCTCTAGACTTCGGACCTTGACCAAGAGACTTCGGGTCCCGAGGCAAGGTGTACCGTAACCCGCGACCGGAAATTCAGAATTCCTAATATACGGCTGCAGATAAAAGTGTATCTACACAATTTACGGAATCTGTTCATATTGGGTCCAAACTTGCACGGACGATGCCAAAAGATGCGAGAAACGTTTAAACATGTTTTGATACGTTTTGACGAGTTTTGACGTGTCTCATGATTTTTCCAATATGTTCAAATCGTTCAGCAACGTCATAAAAACATGCCAAAATGTGTTTTGACCTACTAAAACGTGTCGAAACACGTATAAACATGATTTTTTCCAAAATGCTCAAATCGTTCAGTAACGTCATAAAACATGTCAAAACATGCCCTTCTGCTATAGCCCGTCTTCTAGGGAGCGTAGCTCCCTAGATGCATTTCTCTGATCTTGCGGCACGTAGTTCAACATGGTGGGCGCGAAGCGCCCGTCCCCGTCTACTATTATGTGCATGTACTGTGCGCGCGACCCACCAGGGAGGTCTGGGGGCGATTCCCCCGCAAGCGGAGCGTAGCTCCGCTAGTTTTCTTAAATAAGTACGATGTAAACTATTGTCCGGTAATAGAGTGATGCGGAGGTGACGCGCGAACTACCTCTGCGGTAAGCAGCGTAGTGAATGCAATCCAGGGCAGTAGATCATTCCTACGCTGCTTACTGCAGAGATTGTTCGCGCGTTGCCTCCGCATCACTTTAATATCGGACAATAGGAAATGTCCAGGGAATTTGCAGCACTCGGTTGTTGTATTTCGCTTGGGCTTTTTATGGCAAAATGCACAACATGGGCGGAGTTTCCGGTCTCATTTTATAATTGTTGATCGCTTAAGACAGACATTGTAACCGTTGAAAAATTGTAGCCGTCGAACAGTGCATGCAAACAAGTTGCATTGCATTCCACGTGTTGTCTGTCGTGGAGACTACCAAACTACAAACAGGTACTAATCCATTTATTGTCGGCGGAATGAACGTTCCGGACAATACGCTCATTG
>JACMIG010000728.1:7120-27326 GCA_014805385.1 Levipalatum texanum
AGAGAAAAGAGAGAAACGTAGAGATAGATCGTAGGGCGACGAGCGCATTGTCAGGAACGTTTATTCCGCCGACAATTCATGTAGAAGTACGATTAAAGCAACGCTGATAGTGTTGAGGGAGGGAACACATGTTGCGGACGAGGATCTGCACTTGTTTGCTCTATTCTTCCTGTGGCGGGGCGCGTTGACAATGCAAAACAACAAATGCAATGCCAAGAAAAAAATGAATGCGGAGTGTGGTTAGGTCAGCATAACTTTTTCAGTGGTCTGTACACCCCCGATCCAATAGTGAAAGCGTAACGTCACCATGAACACCGCAACATGATTAACTCTGACCTCCTTTATGGCGAACGAGAGATCGCGAATCATGCGAGGGGTCTTCGCGGAGTATCTCCAGGAAATGAATAATACTATTGAGGGGGGATGTGTGTGCTCAACCTCTTCCTGTCTGCCTTCCCAGCGGAACGCATATAGGAACACTCTCTCTGCTGCTTTCCCTTTCTCTAACGTCATAAAAGATCAGACACATTTGATGGAGATCTGAGCACAGCTGCTCTATTCGGAGTAGACCGTAAAGCACAGCAATATGAACCGAACCCGTCCATTAACCACCGCTCCTTCTAAGAGTTCCAAAAACCTATAAATAAGCGGAACTGCTCTCTGGCCCATGAAAACGGGTTCCACTTGCCGTTTGTCAGAGACAAAGCAGCGAGTTGCGATCTGCCGCGTGTGAGGCGTGCAGAACAAAGACGCGAACATTGATCGGCATTAAAGCGATGCGGAGGCGATGCGCAAACTACTCCGAGGTAAGCAGCGTAATGAATGATCTACTCCTCTTGGTTACATTGACTGCGCTTCTTAGTCGCCTCCGCATCTCGTTACTACCGGACAATACAGCATGCCTTAGGAACGATGTTGAAACATTCTTACTTGTTGATCTGGATCTCTATTTCCGCCAACCACAACTGGCAGCAGCCAGCAGATTGCACGAAAGCAAACATTAATGCATCGCATGCATTGTTTGGATAAGATCATGTCTCCAGAGAAACTTTGACGTTTATTTGGTAACTCGTATTTCGGCAATCCCTGAGGACGTACAAAGTAAAGGATCAAATGATAATTGCACTATTCTGTTTTGGTCTTCCTTGTGCATTTCTGCACAATTCGTGAGACTACGCACTTGAAGAGAATTACGATCAAAGTAACGACCACCAAGACAATCGCAGTAAGGAAAGCGATCACGTCGATGAGGTAGAATTGGAAGAAGTTGAGGTTTCTTCCCTCGTGATCGAGCATCCGTAAGGGACCGTACTCAGCGAGGAACTCCATGTTGCGAACAAGGATCTGCAAAATGAACTCGAAGAGTGCATTGTGGTGGTGCCAAAGCTATTCCTTTTGCGTTCCGTTTGTACCTGCGCTCTCTCCACTGTTCTCGTTTCTCTAACCTGTCTTGGCGGTTAGAGAAACGAGAGAACTCTGGAGAGAGAGCAGGTGCAAACGGAACAGCTTTGGCACCACCACAATACAGCCGCTCCGAACATGAACAACATTATGTCCACCACATTGCAATTAACGCTAACCTCCTTCATTGCGAATGGACGATCTCGGATCATTCGAGAGAGCTTCGCGGCGTTTTCGGTGTATCTGCAGAACAAATATTTTTAAATCACTAAATTCGTCAAGTATACGTATTAAGTCTACTTCTAAGCGTAATGCACAGCCTGACAAGATCAAAACACACTTCTCGTTCCCCAGAAGTTGTCGAATCGCTTCTTCGAGAATTCCCTCCTTGCCAAGAGCCTCCTTGTCGGGGACGACGACGCCTATCTCCGCTCTCTTCACCACCTGCGCATTCCACAGCTGATCGGCAGCCAACGGTATCACGAGAAGAGGAACTCCTGAAATGGTCATGCGCCAAAATAATTGTAATGGAACGAACGCCAAAAGCAGTATCGACGATCCAAAGGCATTTAGTGTTCCGTTACGTACGCCACTGGTCTCTCTTTCCATTGAACGTGAGCATTTCACGTCGTCTGGCAGGTTAGTGACAATGGTGAAAGTATCGAAATCGATTTGAGCTTGGACCGCCGATAACAACATTATTGTCTTAAATAGTTTTGTACATTGCTCACCGGCAGTATTGGCCTCCGTCGTGCTTCCGATCCCACAATGCGTGATGAAGGCTGAGAGACGCGGGTCGTCTGCATTTGCTGTTTTCACAATACAATACATCAAACTCACGAAGCAGGTCAACCTGCGGAACCCATGTCGATTCCACAATGTTCGCAATGCCGGCGGAGATGCCATCTTCGGGCTTCTGAAGAGTTCTATATGAGGGAAACCGTGCGACTACCCTTCGCATATCACAAAACAACTGATTTGCGGCTCACCCATGACGATGACATGTGCCTACCTCGTACTTCCAGATGAATGTGACGTCGGGAAACTTCCTCAGGGTCTCCCGAATGTTCTTCTTGAATTCCTCTCTCATGAGATACGACTTGGCAAAGGAGCCAAACGATAGCAGCACCGTCTGCGGACGAAGGTCCATGATGTCAGACCAGGTCTACAAGCACAGCATGTTCCTTGTTGCTGGTGAATTCCGCATATCGTACCTGATTAAGTTTGGCATGCTTCTGATCCATTGTAATTCCGCGAATGTCAATCATTCGGTGATTCGTGAGCCGTGGAAAATCGACTAGGGGCTCCGAATTCAGGAAGACGAGCGAGCTATTGGCAGCGATTTCCTGATAATGAAATTTAGAGCTTCGTCGATCCAGATCAATGGTACATGAAATGTCTTTTTCAAGGAGCGGAAAAACGGAGAAAAGCTTCTCATATTCCACGATACCTTGAGTAGAGGAAAGCCCGGCTGAAGCGTTTCGAAGACCTTCTGAGCATGGGCCGCATTGCCATCCAGTGTTCCAGATGCCAGAAATAGGATGAGGAAATTGGCCACACGTTGCAGGAAGGTCATCTTGTCGCTCATAGCATTCATGCCTGCAGGAATATCATGCTAATTATTGTCGGCGGACTTATGTAACTACACGGAATTCTCGATCATCACCTAGTAAAACACGCTGCAACCTAGTAAAAATTGACCATTGATCTTCTCTAATCCTGTGTGAAATATTGTTGAGCGATGAGCGTGCATTCAGGATTGATTATGGATGCCTCCCTTTCTTACAACTAGCCAAATAGTGGCCTGCACAATAAAATCACCTGGAATGTACGATGGGATGACGGGAGCTTGCGTCAGATAGTATCGTCCTTCCATCGTAGGCAGCGAATTCATGACGGCCACCTTCTCGATGCCGAGGTAGTGGAAGAGTCCTGAATACTCTTCTAATTGTTTTTGCAAATTTTGGTTTCAAGGTGAACCATGAATGAACTGACCGAAACCGCAAAAGTCCAAAGGCTCCGAGTATGCGGCGTCGAATTTCTCGGCGCGCAGCCGTTCGAGGAGGCCGGGATGATGCACGAGGTCCCCACACGCACGCGCCCACGCACTCGTGAGCTTGTCCCAGTTCTGATTTTCGGGTTTCACGATTCACGCACACCTTGTCTTTCAGATTCCTATGGTTTACCGCGTTGCCTAATGGGAACATTCTCACTCATCGCCCTGTGCTCTTTCTCCACAGTTCTTCCGTTTCTATAACTGCCAGACAACTAGAGAACAGTGGAGAGAGATCATAGGGCGACAGTATATTATTGTTTAGATCGTCGGTGTTTAAATTGTCGATTTATTATTGTTTAGATCGTCGATTTGTTTAGATCATCGGTAATATTTCCACGAGTTAATGAGAAAAGGATGCGAATACTGTTGGCAACTCCCCCTCACCTTGAGTGAATCCATAATCCGTAATGCACTCAGCTTCTCCCAGACGATATCAACGGTTTGTCGGAGGACCACGTTTGCATCTGCCATCGCTTCCGTCTGAGGGATCTGAACGGGCTTATATTGTCGAGCGAAAAGCCGTCGTTGACGATGAGTTACGGAATGTATGCTCATCGCCCTACGATCTCTCTCCACTGTCCTCTCGGTTCTCTCCACAGTTCTCTCGTTTCTCAAACCGCCTGGCAAGTTAACGAAACGATAGAACTTTGGAGAGAGATCTAGGACGATGAGCACACATTTAGCATGGTTAATTCCGCGGACAATAGTTGCCATTGCTCAAAAGTGTCATGAGAAATGCTGATTAACGACATTAAACCATCTAGTGTAACTTGAGATGAAATCGAATCATCAGAATGCATGTTGCCTCAGCGATCCAATCTCCTCTCGTTGTGACTCACCTCAATTACGCGCGCCTTCTTCACCCCTGCCGACCCGACGGCTGGGTCAAAGATCGGCGAGATAACGACCTAAAAGAGTGAGATACATCATGATTACAGGCAAGAAAGCGTACCACATCGTGCCCGGCCTCCGCGAGCGTGTCCGATACTTTGCCGAGAAAGTTGACATGACTCGTAGCAAAGCGCGGCGAGAAGACGAGGAACTTGTACTTCTTCCCATCCCCGCTTGCGGCAAGGCAACCGGAGAGTAACAAAAGGCCGAGGATGAGGTGTCGAGTAGTGGCCATGGGAAGAATGAAATCAGAGCGGATCTCCGGGTTTATAGAAGACTACGGCGTGTAGAAGACTGTGCGTGGAACTCTTTGGTTTTTCTTTTCTTTGCATTTCTCTGCCTCTGCTTTTTCCGTGCTGTCTAGGGGCGAGCGAGAGAGTGAGAGGTCGTCTCCCTTTCACTCGAGCAAAGTGTGCCAACCCCTGTACCCTCTCGCCTCGTGTTATCGCGTGCGCTACACGCACTGGCGAGAAAAGAGAGAAACGTAGAGATAGATCGTAGGGCGACGAGCGCATTGTCAGGAACGTTTATTCCGCCGACAATTCATGTAGAAGTACGATTAAAGCAACGCTGATAGTGTTGAGGGAGGGAACACATGTTGCGGACGAGGATCTGCACTTGTTTGCTCTATTCTTCCTGTGGCGGGGCGCGTTGACAATGCAAAACAACAAATGCAATGCCAAGAAAAAAATGAATGCGGAGTGTGGTTAGGTCAGCATAACTTTTTCAGTGGTCTGTACACCCCCGATCCAATAGTGAAAGCGTAACGTCACCATGAACACCGCAACATGATTAACTCTGACCTCCTTTATGGCGAACGAGAGATCGCGAATCATGCGAGGGGTCTTCGCGGAGTATCTCCAGGAAATGAATAATACTATTGAGGGGGGATGTGTGTGCTCAACCTCTTCCTGTCTGCCTTCCCAGCGGAACGCATATAGGAACACTCTCTCTGCTGCTTTCCCTTTCTCTAACGTCATAAAAGATCAGACACATTTGATGGAGATCTGAGCACAGCTGCTCTATTCGGAGTAGACCGTAAAGCACAGCAATATGAACCGAACCCGTCCATTAACCACCGCTCCTTCTAAGAGTTCCAAAAACCTATAAATAAGCGGAACTGCTCTCTGGCCCATGAAAACGGGTTCCACTTGCCGTTTGTCAGAGACAAAGCAGCGAGTTGCGATCTGCCGCGTGTGAGGCGTGCAGAACAAAGACGCGAACATTGATCGGCATTAAAGCGATGCGGAGGCGATGCGCAAACTACTCCGAGGTAAGCAGCGTAATGAATGATCTACTCCTCTTGGTTACATTGACTGCGCTTCTTAGTCGCCTCCGCATCTCGTTACTACCGGACAATACAGCATGCCTTAGGAACGATGTTGAAACATTCTTACTTGTTGATCTGGATCTCTATTTCCGCCAACCACAACTGGCAGCAGCCAGCAGATTGCACGAAAGCAAACATTAATGCATCGCATGCATTGTTTGGATAAGATCATGTCTCCAGAGAAACTTTGACGTTTATTTGGTAACTCGTATTTCGGCAATCCCTGAGGACGTACAAAGTAAAGGATCAAATGATAATTGCACTATTCTGTTTTGGTCTTCCTTGTGCATTTCTGCACAATTCGTGAGACTACGCACTTGAAGAGAATTACGATCAAAGTAACGACCACCAAGACAATCGCAGTAAGGAAAGCGATCACGTCGATGAGGTAGAATTGGAAGAAGTTGAGGTTTCTTCCCTCGTGATCGAGCATCCGTAAGGGACCGTACTCAGCGAGGAACTCCATGTTGCGAACAAGGATCTGCAAAATGAACTCGAAGAGTGCATTGTGGTGGTGCCAAAGCTATTCCTTTTGCGTTCCGTTTGTACCTGCGCTCTCTCCACTGTTCTCGTTTCTCTAACCTGTCTTGGCGGTTAGAGAAACGAGAGAACTCTGGAGAGAGAGCAGGTGCAAACGGAACAGCTTTGGCACCACCACAATACAGCCGCTCCGAACATGAACAACATTATGTCCACCACATTGCAATTAACGCTAACCTCCTTCATTGCGAATGGACGATCTCGGATCATTCGAGAGAGCTTCGCGGCGTTTTCGGTGTATCTGCAGAACAAATATTTTTAAATCACTAAATTCGTCAAGTATACGTATTAAGTCTACTTCTAAGCGTAATGCACAGCCTGACAAGATCAAAACACACTTCTCGTTCCCCAGAAGTTGTCGAATCGCTTCTTCGAGAATTCCCTCCTTGCCAAGAGCCTCCTTGTCGGGGACGACGACGCCTATCTCCGCTCTCTTCACCACCTGCGCATTCCACAGCTGATCGGCAGCCAACGGTATCACGAGAAGAGGAACTCCTGAAATGGTCATGCGCCAAAATAATTGTAATGGAACGAACGCCAAAAGCAGTATCGACGATCCAAAGGCATTTAGTGTTCCGTTACGTACGCCACTGGTCTCTCTTTCCATTGAACGTGAGCATTTCACGTCGTCTGGCAGGTTAGTGACAATGGTGAAAGTATCGAAATCGATTTGAGCTTGGACCGCCGATAACAACATTATTGTCTTAAATAGTTTTGTACATTGCTCACCGGCAGTATTGGCCTCCGTCGTGCTTCCGATCCCACAATGCGTGATGAAGGCTGAGAGACGCGGGTCGTCTGCATTTGCTGTTTTCACAATACAATACATCAAACTCACGAAGCAGGTCAACCTGCGGAACCCATGTCGATTCCACAATGTTCGCAATGCCGGCGGAGATGCCATCTTCGGGCTTCTGAAGAGTTCTATATGAGGGAAACCGTGCGACTACCCTTCGCATATCACAAAACAACTGATTTGCGGCTCACCCATGACGATGACATGTGCCTACCTCGTACTTCCAGATGAATGTGACGTCGGGAAACTTCCTCAGGGTCTCCCGAATGTTCTTCTTGAATTCCTCTCTCATGAGATACGACTTGGCAAAGGAGCCAAACGATAGCAGCACCGTCTGCGGACGAAGGTCCATGATGTCAGACCAGGTCTACAAGCACAGCATGTTCCTTGTTGCTGGTGAATTCCGCATATCGTACCTGATTAAGTTTGGCATGCTTCTGATCCATTGTAATTCCGCGAATGTCAATCATTCGGTGATTCGTGAGCCGTGGAAAATCGACTAGGGGCTCCGAATTCAGGAAGACGAGCGAGCTATTGGCAGCGATTTCCTGATAATGAAATTTAGAGCTTCGTCGATCCAGATCAATGGTACATGAAATGTCTTTTTCAAGGAGCGGAAAAACGGAGAAAAGCTTCTCATATTCCACGATACCTTGAGTAGAGGAAAGCCCGGCTGAAGCGTTTCGAAGACCTTCTGAGCATGGGCCGCATTGCCATCCAGTGTTCCAGATGCCAGAAATAGGATGAGGAAATTGGCCACACGTTGCAGGAAGGTCATCTTGTCGCTCATAGCATTCATGCCTGCAGGAATATCATGCTAATTATTGTCGGCGGACTTATGTAACTACACGGAATTCTCGATCATCACCTAGTAAAACACGCTGCAACCTAGTAAAAATTGACCATTGATCTTCTCTAATCCTGTGTGAAATATTGTTGAGCGATGAGCGTGCATTCAGGATTGATTATGGATGCCTCCCTTTCTTACAACTAGCCAAATAGTGGCCTGCACAATAAAATCACCTGGAATGTACGATGGGATGACGGGAGCTTGCGTCAGATAGTATCGTCCTTCCATCGTAGGCAGCGAATTCATGACGGCCACCTTCTCGATGCCGAGGTAGTGGAAGAGTCCTGAATACTCTTCTAATTGTTTTTGCAAATTTTGGTTTCAAGGTGAACCATGAATGAACTGACCGAAACCGCAAAAGTCCAAAGGCTCCGAGTATGCGGCGTCGAATTTCTCGGCGCGCAGCCGTTCGAGGAGGCCGGGATGATGCACGAGGTCCCCACACGCACGCGCCCACGCACTCGTGAGCTTGTCCCAGTTCTGATTTTCGGGTTTCACGATTCACGCACACCTTGTCTTTCAGATTCCTATGGTTTACCGCGTTGCCTAATGGGAACATTCTCACTCATCGCCCTGTGCTCTTTCTCCACAGTTCTTCCGTTTCTATAACTGCCAGACAACTAGAGAACAGTGGAGAGAGATCATAGGGCGACAGTATATTATTGTTTAGATCGTCGGTGTTTAAATTGTCGATTTATTATTGTTTAGATCGTCGATTTGTTTAGATCATCGGTAATATTTCCACGAGTTAATGAGAAAAGGATGCGAATACTGTTGGCAACTCCCCCTCACCTTGAGTGAATCCATAATCCGTAATGCACTCAGCTTCTCCCAGACGATATCAACGGTTTGTCGGAGGACCACGTTTGCATCTGCCATCGCTTCCGTCTGAGGGATCTGAACGGGCTTATATTGTCGAGCGAAAAGCCGTCGTTGACGATGAGTTATTGTCGGCGGAATTAGCCATACGGAATGTATGCTCATCGCCCTACGATCTCTCTCCACAGTTCTCTCGTTTCTCAAACCGCCTGGCAAGTTAACGAAACGATAGAACTTTGGAGAGAGATCTAGGACGATGAGCACACATTTAGCATGGTTAATTCCGCGGACAATAGTTGCCATTGCTCAAAAGTGTCATGAGAAATGCTGATTAACGACATTAAACCATCTAGTGTAACTTGAGATGAAATCGAATCATCAGAATGCATGTTGCCTCAGCGATCCAATCTCCTCTCGTTGTGACTCACCTCAATTACGCGCGCCTTCTTCACCCCTGCCGACCCGACGGCTGGGTCAAAGATCGGCGAGATAACGACCTAAAAGAGTGAGATACATCATGATTACAGGCAAGAAAGCGTACCACATCGTGCCCGGCCTCCGCGAGCGTGTCCGATACTTTGCCGAGAAAGTTGACATGACTCGTAGCAAAGCGCGGCGAGAAGACGAGGAACTTGTACTTCTTCCCATCCCCGCTTGCGGCAAGGCAACCGGAGAGTAACAAAAGGCCGAGGATGAGGTGTCGAGTAGTGGCCATGGGAAGAATGAAATCAGAGCGGATCTCCGGGTTTATAGAAGACTACGGCGTGTAGAAGACTGTGCGTGGAACTCTTTGGTTTTTCTTTTCTTTGCATTTCTCTGCCTCTGCTTTTTCCGTGCTGTCTAGGGGCGAGCGAGAGAGTGAGAGGTCGTCTCCCTTTCACTCGAGCAAAGTGTGCCAACCCCTGTACCCTCTCGCCTCGTGTTATCGCGTGCGCTACACGCACTGGCACACTTTCGCGTCCGTCTTTTAGCCAGACCCCTCGTGTATTCTATGGATGCCGTGTCCGTGAAATAGCATCCCTGACAGTGCAGACAGCCCCGTTCTCAATGCAAGTGATAAGGGAGATGGGGATTGATTTTGTTCGTTCCTCGTTTTCTTCGCCCTCTAGCTAACCTCTTTAAAATCTAGAGGCAATGACGTCCAAAAGAGCGGCGGCCACGCCACCGACGACGCGGATCGAATTCTGGGCACTGCTCGGACTGCTGATTGTTGAGGTATTTCTTTTGTTCCACTTCATTGCTACGAGGCACACAACCTCTTGGCCATGAGCGATGCTTATCTTTGGAGAACTTTCACTTTTACGCATGGGAACCTGCAAAGTGTCTGATCACAGCACGGATCTGCTAAAATCTACGAATTACTTGCAGTCGCTGTTCATCATCCAGTACCACGTGCTGGTGTGCAATCTTCCACTGGCCGACACCCTCCTCCTCGTCTGCTCGCTGTTTTACGGGTTCTCCAGCCGTGGCAACTCCGCAGGGCCGCTTTTCCAAAGGTCAGCCGACAGCTGCCAGTGATTCAGCAGACACATCTTGCACAGAGAACACATCGGCTATAGTCGGGGGCCCGTGAGCTCCAATGTCAATTGGAGCCCTGTTATCTCTCCTAAGAGCCTATAGATCCGACTGTCTGCTATCATAGGGTACTAGATAGAAATTCATCGGTTTTTTTTTAATTTTCGGGATCCTACCAGATTGCGCTGCTATTGAACTTGTGTTTGGATGTTGGCTCTCAAGCCAATAGGTACAGAGAGCGTGCAATCTTTTTCCAATATCATCCACCAGGTTGCTCCCACTATTCATACCATTCCTCTCTTATTGAACGTCGTGGTGAATGGGCATCGCGGCCGGAATACCAGCGCCCATTCAAACTTGTCATGGATTCAAAGAGAGCAATACTTCAGCAGTCATGATATGAATACATACGTTTCTTGAAATAGTTTTTCAACAATGGATTAGGCGCAGAGAACGAAAGGTGTAACAATCCGAATTGGGGTGGTTCATCTAGTGCTGGAATTATGATTGCTTTACAGAGTATGCGGATGCGTTGCTTTCTGTGCCGTTCACTTTGTCAACATCACACATGCACTGGAGATGCTTACTACCGTGAGAATTTATCTCTGAGATTGCTGAGAGAATTATTATGAGAATTACTTCGAACATTACTACGAACTGCATTTCAGTTCAGCGACGATACTCTCGATCATCAACTGGAGATTGAGCACCTTCATGAGGTAGAGAAAGGCAATTCCTCCGGACACTCCCATGACCACGTCCACCTGCATGATGAGGCCGCAGGACACGAACACATGCATGATGGACATATTCCTGGTGATTTTTTAAATTTTTTTGGAAAGATGCCAAAAATTTACAGCTCCATTCGTCTTCGTGGCGTTGGTGGACCTGATGCTGAAGCTCTTCTTGCTGTTCCGCTCCAAGCTTCCTGACTTCGGAATGGCACTGCCATTTCAGGTAAAAAAATGGAGAAAGTTTAGTCAAAATCTTGAGAACACGCCAAAACGGAATTGCTTTTATTGCGAAGACTGTTCATTCGGTCAAATTCTCGTTGTTCAGATGCTCTTGCACAGCATCGCCACGATCGCGGGAATCGTCGTTTTTACGCTGCAGCACGCACACATCACGGAGGTATGCTGCAATCTTAGTTGATGTCTCCTGATTTGTGAAACGACGTCGGAAATTATGTACGCCTGAACACATCATTTCCAGAACATCTTCGTCCTCGAGCAAATCGACCCGATTCTCGGCATCGTTGTCGCTTTGATCTCCTACGCGCTGATCTTCCCTTCGTGTATGTTATTTTTTTTCAGTTTTCCACTTTCTCCAGAAACGTTTAGTACAGAATAACGGGAGCTTATGAAAATAATTGAAGAATTATCAAGTTTATGCAGTCCGCCAAATAACGCCCTACATGTTCGCCGATGCGCCGAGCTTCTTCGATCAGGATGACTTCACTGATCATCTGGCCCTGAAGGTAACACCTTCGCCTGTTTATTGTTCACTCCCACGGCTTGCAAAATCACATGGTTGGATTTTGGTTTTTGGCACAATTTTCCAAAATGTATTATCTCGAATATTTAGGGGGCGAACTCGAGACAAAATGCTGTTCATTTACAGTTCAGCGGCGTTCGCGTGACGCACATGCACATCTTCCGCATCTGGCCCAAGAGCAGCTTCGAAGCCATCATCCACATCAACATTGCCGTTAGTCTCATCCAGGAATGGAAGCGAAACATATCCTTACAGGTGGACAAAACGAACGCCAAGTGGGCGGAGCACTTGGCTGTCAATCGCTTCGCCGAAGTCCGGGAGTACATCACGGACTCGCTGAAAGAGAAGGGCGCCGAGAAGGTTTCTTAATTTTCGTTTTGTAAGAAACCATGGTGCGCTTCCCACCATGGTTTCGTTTTTTGCCACCATGGTGAAGGCAGATAACAATGTCCTAGGTGTCGATCGAGCCTCGCTTCATCGACTCGAACACGGCCGGGACGCCGTTTGCAGAGGACCACGAGTGGAAGGGATGCGTTGGTACGAAAGGGAAGGGAAAGCGTCTAATAAGAGTCTGCAAGAACGGGAAGGAAAATCGTGATAGTACGGAATAGGAATATGCCCGTCCAACCAGCATTCAGACAGTGCAAGGAACATTCCAGAACCCGAATGCCGCAATGAGCACCGCGGATGCTGCAGCCACACAAAGAAAGCTGCTACGGGCAATGGGCACTGCTGAAAACAAACCTTCCAAAGAGACTCCGGATACAACTATGGTAGTCCCGATTTTCCGCTGGTCGTTCTTGAGTCGTACGTTACGGCATCACAATCCAGAGTAAACACTACTGCAAAAAGGCATTTGGAGAGTGAGCGTTTGCAAAGTTCATCGGCGAACGTCACATGATACACATTGGCCATTCCGAAATATAGGCCATGTGCCGAAAGGGAGGAAAAACTGGACGAAAAGTACGATTCATCAAAGATTCAGCTTTGATGAGCAAGGGCAATCGTGACACGAGGAGGTGCCGAGTTTGACGTCGAGGATAGGCGACGATTCTGTCATGGCAGCTGTTTCAACATATCGCTGGCAACGGTACCGTTCCGAGCACGGATGAGATTGTTTTGCTTGGCGTCCATGATCCTCCCGGATCGTCGCAACGTATGACGCATTGAAAATTGCGATTTAGAAAAGGCAGGGGACTGATCATTTTTTTCTGAACGAACTGTCTTTGAGATAGCTTACAATCAGTTCGTTGTTCTTCGACGCCCTCTCTACCTCGCTATCCGGAGCATCTATTTTCCCTTTTCTTTTCCTCACGCCGTCCGGCTCACGTTTCTTCATGACAGCAAGAAGTAAGAGGAAATCGGATCACGAAGCAGACCATATGTCGAACATTTCCCCGTTCTGCAGAGAAGATTTTGATAACTTGTGCAGCATGTGTGCAAACACCATTTCAATTGCAGACTGTCATGGGTTGTGGGAGGAGGAGCAGAAAATTGATCGTAGCAGTGAGCTCTCAACTTCGCCGATCTGCCGCAAAACGGCACCCGGCAGGTGTGCAACCTCCCAAGTGATCCCGGCGGAACCGGCACGGCAAAAGCGCCGCTATAAAGGGCATCGATGTTGCGGAGTCACACGAAACCCATTCCCTCCACATCTCTGCAATGGCTTCTCTCTACGTCAAGCTCGCAATTGTCGCCGCCCTGGTTGCAGTCGCCTCGGCTGCGTGTGTTGATCAAGCAGGGTAAGGAGGAGAACCCCAAAGCTCCCAATTCCCGCTCCCAAATAATACGCGTGACGGATTAACCTGTATCCCCTTTTCATGGCAACCCTTGCAGCTGCCCCGCTTGGGTGTCTTCCGGTTTCTGCTACAACCGCTTCTACTCGGACGTGCAGAAGGCGACGTTCTGCCCAAAGAGCTGCAACAAGTGCAACGTCGTCGTGCCGGCCACGACACCTTCGTCTGCAGCTTCCACGGGTGCCGCAGCCGGAACGGGATCCACAGCAGCCGCCACAACGACATCGGCATAATACTCTATGCTTCTATTTGTCCTATTTCCTGCCACGGTCTATAATAGACCTCCATCACCTACGTCTTATTCGATTGGAATGATAAATGAGATGTCTTTTCAACATCTTTATAAATCTTACATTGAAAAAATGATTTCTCTCGCCGTCTACCAGGTTAGAGACGCATGGATCGAGTTTCGCGCTTAGGTGCGAAAATAAAAAATAACTTTGATTAGCCGATGTTACGGGTCGTACGGGCGATCTCGGGATACAAACATAACAGCACTAGAATCCGGATTTTTGAAAGGGAATCAAAAATGAACGAAATTGTTTTTTTTGCGCAATTTGGAAATGACTGGAACAGAGGATGACGCTTACCAGGCCAATAAGACAAAAAAGAAGAAACACGAATTCAGGTGAAAATAGCGATTTACAATCATAAGCGATCGAGCGAAGTTGGGTTCAGTTGAGCCGGTCGAAAATGTGAAGGGCGTGACATCAACCTGAACCAGCAGCGACAATACTTCGTCTAAATGCAGTATCGATGTCAGCGAAGCTCAATACTTTTTGACACTTTCTCTGATTTATCGTCGTGTTCCACATAAACACACAAGATAGTGAAATTCAAAGACTTGTTTACATATCTGAATTTAATTAAGGCCTCCTGGAAGCTGAATCTTCTGGCAGTTTGACTGTAAAGACAGTAATAAAGAATGAAGAAGGTGGGTGCACACCTCGATATGAAGCTCGTGGACTGAGTCGCACGCATTGTCCGTCAGTACGCTTTGGAGCTGATGCTGAAAGGGCGGAAGAAATGCGTCACATCAAATTTTCTTCTCACCACGTGCTTGCTGATGTATTTTTCGAAGATGCCTTTACTGAAACGGAACTCTCCGTGTGCATTGCAAGCACGCTGTAAAACGTTTATTATTAATTAAAAGATCAAGCCGATGACGAAAACACTTTCTTACGAATCCTTGCACACTTCGCAACTGCTATTCAAACTCTAATAAATCGAGAATAGATACATATCCGGCATCGGTATGATACCTTAAAGGCAGCGTAGGTGTTTTCTGCAAACGTCATGGTCTGAAAAATACGGTTTCATGACCATTATATTGGAGCACAAACATCATCGGGGAGTAGTGCGCGATTGTTCACCAATGCATGGCACGCCTCGAGTGTCCGGTCCTAGAAGAGTAAAGAAGGACTGGTAGAAACCTTTTTTGCATCAATCATGCCAGCAAAATGGTAGCGCATCAGCCCATACGCTTACGTATTGATATTTTTCATACGTTGACGTTGGCTAATCACATCCATTTAGACTGGCATCTTGCCAAGAAGTTTCTGCTAGTCCTTCTTTGAAGAAAAGACAGGAAAATGCTGGTAGTCTATCTCACCCCTCCATCGCCATCCTCCACGACGTTGCTATCAACTTCCGACTCTCCTTCTCCTTCGTAGTCTTGGGTGTAGGCGAACTGCACGGCGAGGAGGGCGGTGAACGCAACGAGAATTGTTGTCGACTTCATGACTTTCCGATCGATGCCGTTCCTGTTCCAGTCGAAGACTTTATACACCCCCCAGGATAATGTGAAAGGCAGTAAACACCGGTAGTTAAAGATGGTAAAGATGGATACTAGGGTTGGCAGAATCCATGCTCAAACGAGTGGCGTCTCTCCATTTCTCTAGTCTTTCACAGGTGAGAGACTAAAGAAATGGAGAGACGCCAGACGTTCGAGGATGGATTCTGCAAACCCTAATGGATTCCGCAGGAATATTCGGGTTTTCCCCCATTTTTAGAGTTAGGGGATATCCTAACGATGCGTGCGCTCCAACAGTGACGAAACTGTATGCCGACGTGTAACTTCCGACTCGTTCTCAGCAGATTATCGACACTGTCCAACAAAAGCATTGAAAACCATCGATGCCAATAATGGTAGGCGATCAAACCAATGCAAAGCACGTTTATTTCAAGGAAATGAAGGTTCAGGCTTTTTTAAATGGGCAGAAGCCGTAGTGTCAAGCTTGAGTTGGATGTCTATCACCACGAGGACACCTTTATTGTGCCGCACCCCAACCTTTGCAACCTTTGCAAAGGACTGCGCAATAAGTGCGCGCTTTCGCACTGGAGCGCGAATTATAGCCATACGCTATGAAAGATCGAGCCCCATGCCTGTACTTCGCGCTCCAGTGCGAAAGCGAGCACTTTTTGCGCAGTGCGTTCTATGCGATTTCGGAGTGCCAATTGCAAAGGTTGGGGTGCGGCACAATAGTGTATGGAGGCGTTGCACCGCGGTTTCGGGTACTTGCCATTCCTTTTCGCGTTGCCCGACCTTATTCATCGTAATATTGTCCGGTATTAATGCGATGCTGAGGCGACGCGCGAAAGAGGTCTTCAATATCTTTTAATTTTCTGTCGCAGATTTCCTCCATCCAATATCTTTGCTCTGCGTGGAATCAATTGCTGATGCCATGCATGCGTACATTTTTTCATTGTATTGCAGAAAATTATGGAGCGTTTACGAAAAGCTGCGAGATCAAGAAGGATGGGATTCGGTACGTACCGCGTTCTCGAACTCTGTGGTAATGTTCTTCAGCTTCTGGTTAATAGCGGCGCCACAAAAGTTCAATATCGCTGAATGAAAGATTGGCGTGGGTCAATTTTGCAATTCTCCACCAACCATCTTTTCCCAGGAAGGAAGATGCATGGCGCATGGAGGAACATTCGAGTCCATCCACGTGAGAAGTGATGGAAGCTAGCAGAAATATAATGAGAATAGGACGAAGCATGACTCACTGCAATAGGTGCCTCGAATCAACTCGCTTATATCCCTGAGGAAACCATGAAAAAGAAGCATCCTCTAGGATGTAAACAGCACTTCAGCGCGGAAGCTGACTCATGTCAGCAACAGTTGTTGAGTCTTCCTTCTGCTGCGTTACATGTGATCGAATCAAGTCATATCACCGGCGGAAACTCAACACCTGATTCAGTTACGTTCGACTATACAAATTGCATCATTTCAGTGCCCGAAATGCGTGTAATTATCCCATTGAATGTGACGGTTTTCTACCGCTTCATACTGTCATGTTTGTGCACTGTAGCAATACGACCTGAAAAAGTTCGTTCAGAAAATAAAATATGAGCAGTTTTATTTGTTCGCCAGCTCAAAGATGCCGTCTAGCCTTTATTGAAAAACGCACAATATAGAAACATGAATCGGTTCCTTTCAAATGTTTTCCTTTTCCCTCAATATTTCGTTCAAATATGCTTCCTTTTCCTTCATTATGCACATCATCTGTTTGCCGTAGTTGTTGAGGCTTCCAGCCCACTGAAATGATATTCTCAATTGAATAGGGAAATATATTTACCGCATACTCTTCCTCGAATGCTCGTCTTGCGCTTGCGTTTTTGTTCAATGTAATTGCTGCGAAGCACAGGTTAACAACCTCAAACGTTACTCACAATAAGAGATCATCGAACAAAAATTGCTAGATCAAAAATTCCTAGGCAACTATGGGAAACGAGTCAACGGTCAGAAAAACATGCCGACTGCTCGATGATTTCTCCCTGCGACGTGAAAACTTCAGTTGAACCTTTCGACTTGTTGCTCAAGTCTGTCGCGAGAAGGGCTCCGCACAAGTTCATGATAACTGAATGATAATGCGGTGATGGGCAACCGTCAATAGCCATCCATTGCCGGCGGAATTTACCATATGGAATGAACGAGCATTGCCCAGCGATCGTTGTCCACTTCTCTCGTTTCTCTAACTTCTCTGGCGGTTAGAGAAACGAGAGAACCGTGGAGAGAGATCGTAGGGCGATGAGCGTACATTCCGTATGGTTAATTCCCGCTACAATATAATCACCAACCATCTTTTTCCAGGAACGACGATCGCGGGCGCATGTCGGAACAGTCGTTGCCTTTCGTATGCTGTGGACAGACCGCTATTACCAGGAAGACGAGTGAGAGAAGGCGAAGCATCTTCATCCTGTGGATATTGGAGCCTGTCACCTTGCTTATATCCTCAGCCAAGAAGGAAAAAGCGACTCCCCTCATCCTCTAAAACATCGCTTGATCTCGGCGAGCGCTTCGCTGACTCACGTTGAACAGTTGGTGATGTTTCGGAATGTTTCCCTTGGGATCAACGATTCCTCTACCACAAATACCACTAATATCAGGTCATTTACTACAATACAACGATTTTCCTGTTCGTCCGGCGAAGAAGCGACAATAACACGTTCGAGACAAAAGCACATTCAATTTCAGAATGGGACGGTGCCTCGACTGAACTCTCGATATACATCCCAAGGGAATAACTGAAAAAAGCGCATCCTCTCGGCTGTAAACATCACTCGGTAGCTGACTCAGAGCAGCAACAGTTGTTGAGGCTTTCTACTCCAGCGCTGAATATGATCGAATATGACTGATCGAATATGACTCAAGGCGACTGACGAAATACAACAGCTGCTGCACTAACTTTTTTACTTCTGGATCACAGGTTACATGTTAGAAATGGACGAGGTTCGGATCACAGGGTACATGTTAGAAATGGACGACACATCGTTCAGTTGTACCCTCCCACTTGCAGGATGTTTTCTGGGGTCCCCAGAATAGTTGCAATTGGATATTGAGGGCAATGTTTCAACAACCCCGCAAGACTCGGAAAATATTGACGGATCCGTGCTTTATTATGTGCTTGTCTCCTGCAACTATCCGATCTGGTAATTAAACGATTCTTTCATAAAATGTGATGGGAAGTTTATTTTTACATGCGTGAGCTCAACGATGCACAATAGAATCATTAATCGGTTTCGCTCAAATGTTTTTCCTTCTCCCTCCGTATGCACATCATCTGTTTGCCATAGTTTTTGAGACTTCCAGCCCACTGGAAAAGTATTCTCGTTTGAATTGGAAAATTTAGTTACCTCATTCTGTTCCTCGAATGTTCGTCTTTCGCTTGAGTTTCGGTTCAATGCCATTGCTGCGAAGCACAAGTCAACAGCCTCAAAGATTACTCACAATGAGAGCTCAATGTGGACAGTTGCCAGTACAAAAATTCGGAGATAGCTATGGGAAACGAGTGAAAGGTTAAACAAAAACATACCGATAGCTCGATAATATCTCCCTGGGTCTTGAAATCTTCAGTTGATCCTTTCGAATTGTCCGATGCGGTAATGGCTCCGCATAAGTTCATGATCACTGAATGAAAATGATGTGATCATGAACTAAGTCACGATCCGTCCATAAGCACCAACCATCTTTTCCCAGGAAGGACGATCGCGGGCGCATGTCGGCACAGTCGATTCTATCCAAGTCCGTATGGTGCGGACTAACCGCCGTTACCAGGAGGACAAGGGATAGAAGTGGTGGCATCATCCTGTTGCTCTTGGGGACCATCACCTTGCTTATATTCTCGGCCATTTATGAAAAAGCGTATCCGCTCCCCGTTTAAAACATCGCCTGATCTCCGCGAGAGCTTCATTGACGCACGTTGAACAGTTGGTGATTATACCCAGTTGACCTATGCTGCAACACCAGGTCAACTGGGTAATTTAGGTTCGACTCTCGTTTTTTTCGCCCGTCGACACCACTTCTCGGGGGGAAACAACTTTATGATCCGATAGGGACAAGATGGAGCTTCGAGACCTATCCAGAAAGTTTCTGATTGTCGAGACGAACAAAACAAAAAAAGATGAGCTCATTTGGTCATTCCCACGCTGAGATATGACTACCCCCCATTGTCGCCCTTTGTCTGTAACGCTTTTCTGTCACGCTCTTCTCATCCCGTCCGATCTGCGCATCAGACAGAACCGGCGAGCTGGGCCAGTACTTGGTTCGATCCCGGCCCGGGACGATCTTATTGCTCTTCTCTTTTGTCAACTAGGAAGCATCCCGGAATGACTCGGACCCGTTCTTGATCGATTATCGATTTTCGGGCGATCAATTATCGATTTTTGGGGAGTTCGATGCCCGCAGGGGGGAAAATTTTGCATTTCTCATTTGGGGTAAGGATGTATCCTGGAATGAGTCAGCCTACTCCCTGGAGGTAGATCGTAGACCAAATATCGACTTTTGGGGAGTACGAGGTAGATCATAGAGGAGTATCGCCGCCAGGGGGAAATCTTTTGCGTTTCTATTCGGGAAGCTTAGATGTATGGCCGAATTTATTATTCAGTTCCGTGAAATGTCGTGGCACCCTCTTTTATTGTTGAAAATCATCGTTAGAAAACATTGGCTGCAACAATTTGTAACAATAAAATATTGGCTGCAACAATTTGTAACAATAACGCGTTTTTGTAAAAATCGAGCAAAAGGGGAACCCCATGGACAAGCTGGTACATCCAAAGGTCCTGGGGGGAGTGGTTTTGCACCTTGGTGTGTCCCGAAGGCCTAATTACCAAAACATACTTTGTTCGGCCAAAAGTCGATCATAGAACATTCTAGAACAGAAAAGGTGAGCAAAATTCGATATTCCATATTATTTGACCCATTGACCTCCGAAAG
>JACMIG010000729.1:5685-21083 GCA_014805385.1 Levipalatum texanum
GGAGAGGAGTTAGATTTATGCTTTTGACACGCAAACAGCATCAGGCAAGCAGGTTTAGTTGCCTGTGGAATTAGCCCCACCTCGAATTCCACCGAAAAGTCCGAGCGGGCGACGAACGTGCCTTCTTTAAAGCGTTATAAAAAGTTGTTTAGCGTGATTTTTGCTTGCGTGCCTGATGCTAGATCGATGTAAAATTGAATTAGCTACAAAATGAGCGTTTGATCGACTAATTTGGTTCAGTATTCACGCTGTTTTTTGATCGGAACCACTTTTTCGCGTTTTCGTGCTCCCCCCAAAGTGGGCGGAGCTTGCGGCCCCTAGCTTTATTGTATTCAAACAATAAATGGTGTTTAAGAGTATTCAAGGGCTATAATTTCACTCACGGATACACTGGGACATTTCGCCAATGCGTCGTTCCGTGTATCCATGCTTGCATCGACATTGCTGATCGACGCATTCATAGTTGTACTCCGTCAGGCACACGGGACAAGCGGGATCTGGAAATTTAAATTAAGTTACGAAATATTTTGTTTATCCCATTAATAGTTGTAAATCAACAAACTTGGGCACTCTGCTCGCTGTTTTCCGACGACATAGGAATCCTTGCGGACGGTCGGTGGGACACACGTGCATTCGAAGCCTGAATAAATCACATTGCGATGTTGGTAACAGCGTTAGGTTTTGTTGCACAAATATTTTCTTTTTTATGTTGATGCTATAATATAAGTTTTGTTGCACTGGTTTGTTTCTCTAATATCATTTTTGCTGCACTTTTCACAATTGATATACCCTGCAGGCGCGAGTCGATATACGTGTAATTAGAGAACTGCTTAGGTGCCAGGTTCTTGCAGAAGGGCAGGAGAGTGCCGGCTGCTTTGAGGCTGAACAGAGTTCCGGATTTGGCCTGCATAATTAATTATTATTATATATTTTTATGGTTAATTCCGACCAGATTGTAGCAAACGGAATATCCGGAGGAGTTGAGCTTGGGAGGCACCATCCACTGATCCCACGTGCCGTTGTTCGTTCCCTTGGCGATCTGGAAATGAGATAATTCATTTTAAATATTTATGAAATCGACCTTATCCAGAGATTCCTGGAATGCGGGATCCTGCTTGCACTCATCGAGGTCAACGCACGTAATGTTCTTTCCGTCATCCGACTTGAAGGACGCTGCGTAGAGCTGCAACAATGGATCATACCCGTCAAGGGTTCGAATCCGCGTCTTCCACACCACAGTAAAAGCACTTTGTGCTACGACTCACCGGCTTGCACTCGAGCTTATAGCTTCCGGGAAGGTTTTTGCATGCTGTCGTCTCGCGGTCATATGGCGTCCCTTCGTCGGCGCACTCGTCGATGTCTACATGAATTACGTCATGACAAAGGTGTCGAATTTGTCTTTTCCGGCCTCATAAATTCCGAGTCAAATATCTCACCGAACACAAGGATTCTACAACCGAAATCTTTCAAGTGTGTTGGCCATAGTTTCGAAACAAGTGAATATGCCGAAGCTCTAGTGAGTCGAAGCTCTAGTGAACAAGTCGAAGGTCCAGTGAGCATGGGAGCCGGAAGGTTAGACGGTATCGCTAAAATCGCACCGATGCAAATGTTGGCCATTCCACTGATCTTCTGGTATCCCGCTCCGCACACGCAGTTGTAATCCGGCTTGTCCGGGAGCATTTGGCAGCTGAAGATTACAGATTTTGACATTCTCCAAACTGAGCATGATTTTCCAACAAAAGAGATTACGTCGTCGTCTCCGGATCACACTTGTTGAGTGTGGAGTTTTTGCACTTGTCATATATATTGCAAAGTTTGTTTCCGTCGCCTTCGTATCCTTCCTGGAAATATTAGCATACTTCTTTATTTACTGCTAAAATATACCAACCTTGCAAGTGCAGTTGAACGATCCGATCGTGTTGGTGCAGTCGGCGAAGGGTACGCACGGGTTCTTCTTGCACTCGTTGATGTCTAAACAAAGGAAGTTTAGCTGTCTATACAAAATTATATGTGTTTCTTAAACTGGTTCAAACGACCTCACTACATCAAGACTGTGCACTGACCAATGCAAGTCTTCTTGTCTCCAGCAGGGTTTTCGTATCCCAGGAGGCAAAGGCACTCGAAGGTTCCGGGCAGGTTGGCACACTTGTGGATTCCGCACGTCGTCGCGTTCAGGCACTCGTTCTTGTCTGAAAGGTGTGAACATGCATCTTGGTGGAAAAATCTTTTAAGTCACCAAAGTAAAGGATCATCATTGAAAGGAATGCATCAAATGTTCCGCCATGATAACATGATGTTTTGTTTACGGAAAGCATAGTCAGCACTCACCGACGCAAGCAAAGTCGCTGGTGCTCTTCTCGTAGCCCTCCTTGCAAGCGCATGCGTAGCTTCCGATCGTGTTGTTGCACGATGTCGAGATGACGTCGCACTGGTTCGACTTGGGGTCCTTGCACTCGTTGACGTCTGCAAACGGAGACGTAAATTTTGAATGATGACCGTCTTATATCTTACCAGTGCATTCTCCCTTCGTTCCCTTGCCGGTGAAGCCGGCCTTGCATGTGCAGATGAAACCGCCCTGGATATTGGAGCATGTCGCCCTTTCGGGATCGCAGTTGTTCAGGCTGGCATCGCCACACTCGTCGACATCTGAAATTAGGGCCGTTTCAATATTATTACTAGGGAAATACCTTTGCACCACGTTCCGTTGCCGGCGTATCCCGCATTGCACGCGCAGCTGTACTCTCCCTTCGGTTTCGACGTGCACGTAGCGAAGCGGGAGCAGGGCGTGTTTTCCTGGAGCAGTTAATGTGAAGAACCCACGGGGTGGCAATATTTTTCCGATCTTTCTGCGCTTAGCGCCCGTTTGATCTACCATTTGCTCACCGGCTAGATACGCTGAAGCAGGCTGGGATCACCCACGTTCTAACTACATAATGCAAAGTACATATTACAGTAGTAATGTTGCTCAATACGAATGAGTTTCGGAAAATAATATTGTCACCCGTGGGTTCTGGACAATAGAGACTAGTGATAACTCCTTTTGCAATTCTGCACCTTGCAGATGTTGACGACGGTGCAGGGAGAGGAGATGAGACCGATGCCCCTCATGCCCTTCTCACACTGGCAGTAAACGCCGCCGTCTTCCTTGTCGATGCACTTGGCGTTCGGGGAGCACGGGTTGTTCTGTAAATGGTTCATATTTTCATTAAATTTACTCGTGCCAATGAATCTTACCGTTGCACAAGTCGTCTTCTCGCACGAGGCCGTGGAATTGTCCTGTTTCTGTCCGGAAAGGCAGACGCACTCATAGAACGGATTCACGAGACGAGGTTCACAGACTCCCTCAAGATATTCGTTTGGAGACTTGCCAAGATTTACAGTAATAGAGTTGGAAACAATGCCCGAAGCTACAGTACCTTTCCACAGATGTCTTTCTGCTCCTTGCATGGTTCGACCGGGAAGCACTGGTGTCCCTTCATGACGTATCCAGAGCTGCACTCGCAGTGGTACGTTCCGGTGTCCTTTGTTCCATTCTGGGCTTGGACCACGGCACAATGAGAATTGGACGGGCAGTCGAAGTCGTTGAGGCAAGGAGGGACAACGACACAGACGTCGGCATCAGAGGCGCGCTGCAAAATGTACTTATGAAGTTGCCAAGGTTAGCTATCCGCAAATCTATATCGGCATCGACACCGGATATCATTGGCGATAAATATATCATCATTGATCTACAATATCTATATCGACATAGACATCTACAATTCGCTTCACTGAAACTAGTTGCGGTAAATCTATCTTCTCAGATCCTTACGTAGTATCCAGTCTCGCAGATGCACTTGGGCTCCTCGACACCCTTGGCGTTCTTTACGTTGACGCAAAGTGAGTAGGCTCCGCAGTTGAGCTTCTTGGCATCTTCGGCAGAGCACCTGGAAATTAGTTCATTAGTATAATTTTTCATTCTTTTGGAAAAAAACAATCGTACTTGTTCTCGGGGAGGCACTTCTTCTTGGGATCATCGCGCGCGAATCCGTTGGTGCAGTTGCATGCGAATCCTTGGTAAGTGTTCGTGCAGCGTTCAGAGCCATCCATGGCGCACGTGTGAGAGCCGTCCTTGCACTCGTTTTGGTCTGCAAGGAGCAAAAGAATTATTGCAAGCAGAAGTATCCTGACTATGGTCCATAGTCTATGGAGAGGAGGTCAAGGCAAACTGCTGTGAGAATGATGAACATGACAAATGTGTCTTTAGGGAGATATTATGGCCATATCATTCGTTCATCCCGGGAGACTATGAGAAGAGTTGGGAACAACGCATCTGCTATACTCACCCTCGCATTTGTGCAGGCTTCCGGGGATGTGCTTGAGTCCCTTGAGGCAGTCGCAGCGGTAACCGATGGGATTGTCGACGCACGTCGTCGTGTTTTTGCAGCACTCATCCTTGACTCCGCAGAATTTGTCCTCTGCAAGAAGAGAATAACATGAGCCATGGTAATGGTGTGCGCACTGATGCAGATCTGGCTATCGGTGGGTTCGTTCTTGTATCCGAGCTCGCAGCTGCAGTTCCAGCTTCCGACGGTGTTGGCGCACTTTCCGTGCGTGCACTTCACCTGCCACTCGCCAGTCTTGCACTCGTCGATGTCTACAAAGTAGCAGCGTATTGGAAAGAACGATAATATGTCCGTACCGACGCATTTGTTGGCCTTGCTGTCGTATTGGAATCCAGCGGGGCAGATGCACTTGAAGGAGCCTTCGGTGTTTGTGCAGTTGGCTTCCTTCGGGCAAGGAGTTCCCTCGGTACACTCGTTGATGTCTGTAGACACCATATTTCAGATATGCAAGATAGAAGTCCATACCCTCGCACTGGCGCGTCTTATCGTTGAAGCGGTATCCGGGATTCTTGCAGACGCACGACACCCACTTTCCGTTGGAATCAGCAGCGGTGAGGGCCTTGGGTGGCGGAATATATCACCAGCCAGTTAATATAGTACCTTGCAATCGGCATCCTTCGGGCAGTCGTTGTATTCTCCGCGTGAGCACAGGGGTGGTACTGGAACATTAGCGACTTTGTTACGAAATTGCCGCCGTCTCGCTCTACTATTCAAAAGAATGGACCACTTTTCGTTGTCCACATTGGGATAACATGGAACTTTTCTGACACACAGAGTCGGCTGATATTTCCACAAAGATGTATATCTTTCTAGGCTACTAGCCTAGTACCAAGACTCTACAGCGTGCATCCCGGATGGTTTGATTTCTCAAGCAATTCTCTCGGAACAGCTATTCTACCCCTTCAACTGATGATGCTGTGGATAGAGAAACTAACGTTCGCAGACGTTCTTTCCGTCGCCCTCATAGGGTGGAATGCAGGTACACGTGTAGTAGGGCTTCGTGTTCGTGCAGTTCGCGAGCTTGTGGCAGTTATTCATGCCAGTAGCGCACTCGTCGATGTCTGAAAGTTCTCTGCTGATGGGAAAAGCCACTAAATATCCCAACAGAAAATGCAAACATGATCCGGGGGACATTGCCCGATATTTAAGAGTTTCTCTAACCGGTGCAGTTGCGTCCGTCTCCGATGAATCCATCGGCACACGAACAGTTGTAGACGCCGTTCATGCCATGAAGACAGCTGGCATACTTGTCGCAGATGTTGCAGCTAAACGAAAAGGCTATTGTGATGCTCTCTTTCATGCCCCTCTTGGAGCCTTCGCAAAAACAACGAACACAGTTTCGTTCTTGTATTCCGTAAGGCAGTCGAAACGCGTGTGCTGGATCGTTCCCTCGTGGCAGTCGCATCTGAAAATATCGAGTAGCCGAGTAACACACAGTATACCCAAATTATCTTGATAAAGTGTTAAAGTATTATAAAACAACACATGTCTCATCCTTCGTTACCTGTAGGTTCCCGGCTCGTTCTTGCAGGTAGAGTTCTTCGGGCAGGCATTCGGCTTCTCCACGCACTCGTCGATGTCGACGCACTTTTCGCCCTCGAGCTTGTAGCCTGTAAAAATTACAATTATTAATAATATCGCCATGATGATGTTATGTTTATTTGGGTATGAATCGGACCTTCTCTGCAGGGACATTCATAAGATCCGATCGTGTTCAGGCAGACCGTATTCGGGCCGCAGTTGTACGTGCCCTCCTCGCACTCGTTGATGTCGATGCAGGTCTAAGAATTATAATTAATGATTTTTGTATTTTTCAAATTCCGAAATACCTTATTGGCCGCAAGTCGGAATCCGTTCTTGCAGCTGCATTTGCCATTGCGCCAGTCGCAGTCTTCGATGGTGGCGTTGCACGGGTTGGGCGAGCACTTGTTGACGGGATCGCACCTTTAAGATTTCTTGCTTTGAGCAGATTAGGGCTTTAGCTACTTGTCCTTGGCGGCATTCTCCTTGTAGAATTCGGGGCAGACGCAGGCGTACGAGCCGATAGTGTCCTTGCACGCGTACGTCTTTTTGCAGAAGAACTGGTTCGTCTTGCACTCGTCGATGTCTGCAGGCAGGGATTGGTTGAACCAAAGTCATCATTATTAGCAATCCCATACTATTAATCATTGCATTAGAGCTAACAAAAATGATAGCCATTGTTGAATAGATTGCTCAAAAATATACAATTGTAACCATTGACAGTCACATGAATACTCACTGTCGCATTTTCCGGTCGTCTCGTTCCTCTCGAATCCGGTGTTGCACTTGCAGACGCAGTCCTTGCCGACGGCCATGGGGAATTCATTGTTATCCTCGCACGGCTTCTTGCCCTCCTTCTCCTCCTTCACTTCGCAAGGGTCGATGGCTGGAAAGTGATGGCTCATATTTGGCAAGATATTAAGAAGCAAGCAATAGTAGAAAATCTCACTGCGGCACTGGGGGTCCGAAGGACGTCCAGTTCCGGTGTAGCCTTCGTTGCACACGCAGTAGGTGTGTTCCTTGTCGACGTGCTTGCACGACGCATGCGGATCGCCGTGGCATCCTCCCTCAAGCGAGCAGAGAACGTCGGCTGGAATTTAATTATTGAAATGACAGCTAGCAGATATCTTCGAGAAGTACCAAAGTACACACAACTTACCCTGGCACGTTTCATTGTAGTAGATCTGTCCACGGGGGCAAGCACAGATGAAGGATCCGGGGACATTCGTGCAGTTTGATCCGGCGGGGCAGGGGTTCTTGAGGCACTCGTTGATGTCTGCAAAGTATTCATTGGCATCACCCCTGATATCAAATTTCGAGATGTTTATTTCTCACCATCGCACTTTCCAGTCTTGTCGTTCAGCTCGTAGCCAGCCGGGCAGACGCACTTAGGCTTAGTGCCGACCTAGAAGCAAGGGAATTGCGGTCTGTGGCCAAGATGTGGATGCAAACCTTGTAGCAAGTCTGGACGGGATCGGTGCACACGGGAGATGGTGAGCATTTGAGGTTGTTACCCTGAAGAAGATCTAACTTGCATAGGTATTATAGGAGTCAACAAGTTTTCTCTCGGTATATTTTAATACCTGTTTCTTACCTCGCACTTGCAGACGTTCTCCTCGACGCAGCTCTTGGTATCATCGAGAATCTTGCCACTCGGGCAATTGCATCCTGCCTTTCCGGTCTTCTCGTCCACAACACAGATCGATCCACTGCCGCAGCCTCCTGCATAGGCATCTCTAATCACAATTCAAGTGCTTATAGTCACCGTGATTCTTGAGGCACGGGTTAGGAATGCAGGCGTCGACGATGCGAATATGGCCGGCAACGCACTTGCACGTGGGAGCCTTGTTGAATGTTTCGCACATCTCGTTGGCCTTGCACTTGAAGTCCTTGCACACGTCAACCGCTGCAAGGGTTTAAGTTACATCTGAGCCCGCAGATACGAACGGTTGCAGGCTTTGAAGGGATCGCCCTCCATTCCGAACTTGCACTTGCAGTCGTAGGAACCAGGCAGCTCGCGGCACACGGCGTTCTTGCCGCACGGAAGACTGGGCTTACCTCCCTGCAATTATAATCATTTAGTGAAATTCTGAAAGACTACGAGAAGCCTTTCCGGAAAAGTTAGAGAACATTTAACATCGTCACCTTCATAACTCCTTCTTTACACTCAGGAATGTCTTCGCACTCGCAAGTCTTGGGTTTCTTTTCGCAGGAACGGGGCTTCCTGGAAAAGCGTGCTGAAGTTGAGCCACTTTAAGCACAAGTCCAAAAATAATACTATTGTTGATAGTAAGACGTTTAACATATCGTGGCCAATCCAGGGTACCTGAATCCTCCGAGGCAAATGCAGTTGTAGTCTCCATCGGTGTTGTTGCAGCGATCTCCGAGACCCTGGGGGCACGCCGTGTTGCCGAGGAGCGTGCACTCGTTCTTGTCTGAAGAAATGACATATTGTCACACGCCCCCCAACTTTACGATGTCTCATTACGACATGTACGAACTTACAAAGAGGTCTGTTTGATAATTGGAACTAGTCAAAGTTGCAAAGTTGTTATCACTTCATTTTGCCCTTCGTCCAGCTCAAATCCACCTACCGATGCACTTGTCTCCCTCGCCCTTGAAGTATCCATCAGCACAGATGCAGTAGTAACTGCCGGGAGTGTCAACACAGACCAGACCCGCCTTCTCGCATGTGTTCTTCTCGGGTGAGAGGCATTCGTTGATGTCTGAAAAGTAGATTTGTTAGGGCTTTCCCTAGGTTCCATCTCTCAGTGTTCTGTACTTTATGGAAAACTTTCTATTGTTCTGGTTCTGGTCTCCAAAATTGATGCGAATTCTTCTGTTAGATGTCAACGATACCAAGCCATCTAGCCGTAATAACTGAACGTAAACGCACTGTAGCAGGTGCCGTTCGGGAAGAACTCGAATCCGGCCTTGCAGGTGCAGTTGTAGGTACCCGGGAGATTGGAGCACTCCTCGGTGACAGGGTCGCAATCGGCCGAGCCATCGTCGCATTCATCGATTTCTAAACGATGTTCATGGTCGACTGACTCGTTGAAGTGCATACCGAAGCACTTGAATCCATCTCCGAGGTATCCTGGATCGCAGCGACATCCGAAGCTTCCCTCGTAGTTGGTGCACTTGGCATTGGCATCACACGGCTTCGACTTGCATTCGTTGATGTCGACGCATTCGGCGGGCTTTAATTATTAAGAATTTAATATCGATAGGGAACAGTTCTCCATATTGTAAAGATATTGGTGTTCGTAATAAGGTTGTCTCTGGCTGCTTACAGCGCAGTGGGTCATGTTGCAAACGGTCGCGCCCTGCGATCTTTCGAATCCTTCCATGCAGTCACAGCGGAAACCGGGCGCCTCATCGTGACACTTGGTGTTCTGGAAACAATCTGATTAGTTTCGCGCCAAATATACTACGAACCGCGTATTTGGTGCAGTTGTCGGCCTTCAGCGCGCACTCATTGATGTTGGTGCAGACGGGCTTGACCTGCTGGTCCTTGCCCTTGGCGCTGTTGGCGTAACCCTTAAATAATTTTTGTTAGAGGTAGGGTAGTATTGGTCGTGTTACAAGTGTGGGTGATTATATTTGGTCTTACATTGTCGCAGATGCACATGTACGATCCGGGGTAGTTGTGGCAGTTGGAGTGTTCGGGGCAGGTGGCATTGAGACATTCGTTGATATCTGCCAAGAATATTTCACTTTCGCCCATAAAGCACGACATATAACATACATGTCTATCTATACCACCCTTCATGCGCTCTTGCGCATGCTACGAAAACCCCATTTTAAATCCTGGCTATGCTCTTTGGAGCTTGCGACATCATTCTTCCGAAATCCTTACCGAGGCATTGGTTGAGATCGGCGTCGAAATGGAAGCCGCCCGTGCAATAGCATTCCCCGGTTCCTGTCAAGGAAATTATATTGCGAAGTATTCGGGCCTCGTCAATATTATTCTGGATCCGTATACTTACGATGCGAAATACATATGTACAGGAAGGAAAAGGTGACTATCCTCCATGTATGCCATTTGATTGCGTTTCATTCAATTGTTCTATTCACCTACACTCCTAATATAATCTAATGTACATTCGTATGTGATACAGCCAATTCCATACCAGCTCCAGTGTCGCGGCACTTGGCGGGATGGACGCAAGTTCCGGCGAACTTCTCGCACCAGCTCACTTCACTACACGGCTCGCGAGTCTTCAAGACATCATTACTCCAGGAATCACTATGGATCGAATACCTTGATCTTTTCGATCGTGAGCGGATCCTTGATGTTATTCCACACGTAGTTGCGATCGCACACGCAGTTTCCATTCTTGCACTGGGACTTGCCGGGGCAGGGGAACTCGGCGTCGCAGTACGTCGAGGCTACAATGAACAAACGTCTTAAATGTGCATTGTTACTTTCGCCTTCCTTTTGAGTCAGCTTGATTTTACACCAATAGCACGTTTTCAGTTATGTTTTAGAGCAGACTATTTAGATAAGGCTATTTATAATAGATAATCAAAGACCCATGGATGAGCAAACGGTGGCATATAAAACTCACTGATGCACATGGTGTCGTTGTAGGATACCGATCCTGCGATGCACTGGCACTTGTAGAAGGGCGGCGTATCGATGTCAAGACAGATTCCGCACCACCGCATGTCAACGACCTTCTTGCAGTACAGCTCGCCTAAGAACGACATTCCGTTAGACGACGTTTTGTTTTTCATTTCGGAAATCGGGGTTTTTCAGTAGAGCACTCAATACGGGTGACATTTCAAATGCCCCCAATAATCTACACGACACTCACGGGTGCAAGTCGGCCTGAGCGGGTGGCTGCCCGGGTGGACAGTGTATCCCTCGTCGCAAGAGCACTGGTACGACCCGATGAGATTGTTGCACGACGAGTGGGCGTTGCACTTGTGGGGCTTCTCCTTGGAAATGCACTCGTTGATGTCTGCAATGACATGCTGAATGGACTAGATGTCATCGTAATTACGGACCTCTGCAGGTGTTGTTGCTTCCCGGGACGAATTCGTAGCCGTGCTTGCACTGGCACTCGTAGGATCCTTCGGTGTTCGCGCATCTGTAGGGGTACGGTGATGAAAACACAGAAAAGGCTTTTTTGGAAAAAGCGAAAATTTATGTACTCTGTAGAGGCGCAGTCGCAGTTGTGGCGCTTCTCGGCGCATTCATCGATGTCTGAAGAGGGAGAGCTTATTTCTTTCTTCATTTTAGACAGTATTGGCTTAGAGAAAGGCCCCTTACCGACACAGATGCTGCCCTCCTTCATGCGGTAGCCGTCCTTGCACTTGCAGGTGTACGTGCCGATCTGGTTGGCGCAAGTCTGGGTGGTGGCGTCGCAGGCCTTGATTTCCGGGTTTGCTCCCACGCCATCGACGCACTCGTTGATGTCTGTAAGAGGAGCTACTCTTGGACTGAAAGAACAGCGCAGATTGGATTTGATATGTAGTTTTGTTTCAGCAATGGCTCAACGTCATAACTGATTTTGATTGGACTTGCTCAAGCAACGTTTCAGGACTCGTACAAAGTCCCTCTTCATCTCAATGATTGGTATTGCTGGGATTCGAACTACGAGAAAACCAAACATGAACCTGAAGTAAGTTTCAGAGTCCGATCAAATGCAATAATTGACGCAATGATTAATCTTCCTTGGAATTGTTTCAATCTATGTTTCAGGATCATTCAAGGTCATTATTCTTCTCAATGATTGATCACATCATCGTTGGTGTTGACATAAACTGAATACCCACCAACGCAAATGGGCTTTCCATTGGCGTCCTTTCCGGTCTCCTTGAATCCAGGCGAGCAGACGCATTCGTACGATCTGGAATAGCGTAGCCATGAATTGAAAGTCTTCTAGGTCTCTCTAATTCGGCATAACCCCACCGTACCCGATTTTGTTCTTGCACTGCGAGAAGTCGTTGCAGGTGAAGTTTCCGCGGGCACATTCGTCAATGTCAACGCAGACGTCGACTCCGGGGATGGCTTGGTAGCCTTCCAGGCAATCGCATCTGTAACAATTGATTTCTCGCGTCATAAACACATCTACACCTCCCGCGGTTAATTTGCGAAATTTTGGTCCGTGTAATAGCTGAGTTAATTGTGGTTATAGTTACACAAAAAGGTACTCAACTCAATTTAATTAATCTTAACATTATTTTGATTTTGGATCAGGATTTTGGCGGCAATTTATCGACGTACTTGAACGATCCGACGGTGTTGATGCAGACGCGGTTATCGCCATGACATACGTTATTAGTGGTGTTCTTGCACTCGTCGATGTCTGGCAGAAGCATGATTAGGACTAATTGTAAGTGATAACGAAACGCGTTCAACATAGTAAGCGCTCCAGAATACTTACCAATGCACGTTCCGAGCGTTCCGTCTCCGGACCATCCGACAGCAACCTCGCAAATGAACTTCTTTCCATCGATGTCGGGCGATGCATTGTGGCAGTTGGCACACTTCGGGTCGCAGTTGTTGGTGGAGGCCTTGGCACACTCGTTGACATCTGAAGAAGTGAAGGGTGTGGTCGACGGTTCTGTATCATGAGTGCTAATCGTCGTCCACACTCACCGATGCACCGTCCGTTCGGGCCGGGTCCGAAACCGTCCTTGCATCGGCACGATTTGAAGGGAGGGTCAGCGATGCAGTCCTCCGTTTTTTTGTCGCAGAGGGTACAGTTGTTCACGAGATTGCCATCGATGGCTGCAAAGATTGGACTAGGATCTGTGATCTGGAGACTCTTACGGTAACAGGGCTTGGTGTCGTCTCCCTCGTCAGCCTTTTGCCTAACGTGCGCCGGCTTGCAATTGCACTTGTACTTGTTTCGGTCCTGAATATAGTGTTTTTCACGAGAAACCGTGAGATTGATTACCTTTTCGTCATCTTTGCACACTGTATTTGTGACCATGGAGCATGGGCGATCTCGGTTACAAATGCTACGGGCTGGAATTTGTGGCTTCATTCTTAGGTATCGGATCTTCGTGCTTACGAGTGCAGGTCTTTCCATCTCCCTCGTAGTCGGGTTTGCAGGCACAAGAGAAACCACAGCCATCGGGCTCATCGGTACAGGTGGCGACGGCATCGGAGGCACATTTCTGAATTACAGTAATCCTTCTTGCAAGAAGGCTCGGTAGATCGACCCCCAATCAAACGAATTTTGTCTGATATATACCGACCTGATCGCGGAACTGGGCCTTGTCACAGAAGGTCTCGGGCTTGCAGGTTTGCTCGTTGACACGGATGTTACACTGAAATGATAATTTAATTTTGAAAAAAAGGATAAAATATGATTTACAAGATTCAGATTAACGCTAGTTTTATTTCTTTACCTTCAGGCACTCGCACGTGTAAGCATCCCTGGCTGCCGTGAGCTTGCACTCGGTGGAATTCTTATCGCAATGCTTGCAGAAGTAGGCTTCGTCGGCTGCAAAGTAGGATGGCTCAGTGCTTTGAAAGGAGTCGTTCGGGCGGTGAGTTGCGGGTTCGATCCCCGAAATGATCGGAAGTGTTTTGCTTCACTCACGAATGCAGATGCCCTTCTCCTTGATGAATCCGACGTTGCACTCGCAGACGTAGCTTCCCGGTGTGTTTTTGCAGGTCGAGAACTTGAAGCACGGATTGCGCTCGCATTCGTTGTCGTCAATGCAGGTGCTGCAAGATTATTGCACATTTTTCCGGATGTCCCCGAAAATGAGTCCCCAGGTTTTGGTGCATGCATTCTTGCGTACGAGCCATGCATGTCACCTCGTATAGTTCTTTTTGAGCGATTCAGTTATCTTAGTGAGAGGGGCCGCGGTCGGGCTACGATTGTGTCCCTGGCGCCTTTGGAAGGACCGGTCCAACAACTTCTCCAGGGTCTTCGTAGGGCGTCGCCGCCTGCTGGGTCTGCAGGACGAGGGGCCATGCTTTTCTCCGAGCGACGTCGAGATGGATGGCGAAACCCTTACCCGGCTAACCCTTACCATATACTGTACGAGTGCTAGTGGCTCTGAAGTCACGGTATAAAGTTATCCTCACCCATTGGAATCCTTGACGTAGCCCTTTTCGCAGGTGCAGATGTAGGAGCCTTCCGTATTTTCGCACACAGAGTTCGGGCCGCAGATTCCGGGGGTAATTACGCACTCATTATCGTCTGAAAAACAAAGATCATATATCCGGCAGACGAGAAAAAAATTAGAGAATAGGCTGATTACTTGCTAATGAATCGCATCACTAACAAGCATTTTTGTATTTATATTACCTTCACATGGTCTACACGTTGTGCCTTCTCCGTGCCATCCCTTGTTGCAGACACAGTCGTATTTCATGAAGTTGTCCGTGAGAGGGTTCTTGTTAACGCACGTCGCATGATCTTTGTCACACTTGTGAAGGAATTTGGTTTCCAAGCACTCGTCGATATCTGCAATGTTTACATGCTCCCCAAATACTGGCTTCCTACTTTCCGTGCATTAAAGTTAAATCTTAATTAGACCTTAAAGTCAAAGATGAATCTTAAGTTGAACTTAATGTCAAAGTTAAATCTCAAGTTCAAAGTTAAATACTTAGTTCAAATTAAAGTCAAAATTAGGGAAATTCAATAAAAGTGAACTAAATCACTTCTGCAGTTGACTCCTCTTCCGGTGAATCCGAGTTCGGTGTTACATGAATCGCATGAGAACACGCTTAGTTCGTTTTCATCGTCGGGCGTGTTCAGACATCTGAAAGCGACCCTATCAATTTGATTAGACGTATTCTTACTTGGAAGCAACGTGGCAGTTGAATTGACACGTATCGCACGCGTTGGGCCAGACTTCAAATAAGCAATTCAGAGCTTTGCAGAGTATTCTTACGCTGGCACTTTCCAGTGGTCGTATTGAGGAGATAGCCAAACTCACAGCCGCACATGGGCTTACCGTCCTGTAAACTTTTCGCTTAGGAGGTCAGTTTTGCTTCGGAATCTTAGGAGCTTTCTTAGAGTCTATCTTAGGAGCTTTCTTACATTAGCCCAGGAGTATATGAACTTAGAAGCAGGGGGTTATAAACGAACCGATCGCTTGTCGCAGAAGGAGTGATGGGCACTGCATTTGAGTGCATCCGCTTCCTGCTGCGAGCAGGCCGATTCTAAAAGAAGGCAGATGACGGTTAGAACTTCTGAGAAGAGTGAAAAACGAGACTAAATTTCCTTACGGCAGTTGTATCCGTCTCCGCGCGCCTTTTCGTTACAGTTGCATTCGGCTCCCGTGAAGCGGTCGTACGACACTGTTTTGAGCTGCAAGACAGTACTGTATATATGACCAAGAATCGCATACTGGTGTAAATGTTTCCATAAAACGCATGTAATTTGTGCAACGTTCTCATTACTAAGCCCTCTATTCTTATCGTGGGTTGGGCGAGCTGGGCCCCTGTATGCTCATTCGAACTCTCGGGGGGGGGGGCGGGGGGAGAGACGTTAATAAACGGGGCGGGTATCTAAA